>APFE031633862.1:98124-159813 GCA_000404065.3 Pinus taeda
ATCCGTGGCTTAGCACCCGATTGGTCCATGATCTCTATTTAAAGAGCATGGAGGGTCATTTGTAGGTTAACTATTCATGAGAGAAGCTTATGTAAATTTTCATTCTTTTATTAATAAATTGCCTGAAGTGGCCGCGTTAGCTCAGGCCGTGGACTGTTTCCCTCTTTGAGGGTTTTAACCATGTCAAAATACTGGTGTATTGATCTGTGATCTGTTTGTGAGTGGTGTCCTTTGGTGTTCTGTCTGACGAACTTACCCTGTAAATTCCTACAGGAAGAACTATGTTAACCAATGGAAACATCCTATTAGAATTCTCTTGTCATTTGCAAAATGATTCTAGTAGACATTAGTTAAGTAATATGATTCCAGACAAAAAACTTAATGAAAAACATATTAAGCTTAAGGTGAACTTGTATAAGGCATACAAGTTTTGAGCAAGGTGGAACTATGCTACCTGTTAACATAAAATGTATTAGTAAGTGGATATGTGTAGTATGATGCTAGAGGTAAACTATTTACTATCTAATTTCAGGAATTAGCAGGTGTCATTAAGATTGAATAACGAAGTATGTTGTAATTCATAAGAGACATAAAATATAGGGTTTCCATTAATTGTAAGACTAATTAGTAGGAAATATAAAATAAAACCTATTTTATATCTTATTAGCAATTCCATCCACAACCCTCACCATAGAAAATTTTAGGGGCGAATGTTCGCCCTTTGGCAAAATTAAGGGGTTTTAAATTTTTAGTGGGCGAATATTTTGTATCATAGTACTTTTTACAAATCACCTCAAATAGCCCACCTTATTTTAAGGGAGAGGGTAAAAAAGGTAAATTTATCCCTTGAAATTAGGAGTTACAATCTTCCATTCACCCATTTTCAAGAATAGGTTTTATTTAGGTGAATCCTAGGGCCAAATACCATATTTATAAAAGAGGTATGTAAATTAATAAAAATATAAATAAATGAGAAGTATGGTAAATAAATAAAAATTTTTATATTTACTCCATAAGTCACCTTATATACATGAAAGGGTGTAAACAAATAAAAATATAAGTAAAGTGGAGGTATGGTAAATAAATAAAACGTCTTTTTATACTTACTCAAAAAGTATGGTAAATAAATAAAAATATAAATAAACTAGACGCATGGTAAATAAATAAAACCTCTTTTTATATTTAGTCCATAACCCTCGTTCTATTTCTGAAGGCTCAAGAAAGAGGTTTTATTTAAGTGAATCCTATGGGCCAAATACAATATTTGTAAAAGAGGTATGGTAAATTAATAAAAATACAAATAAATGAGAGGTATAGTAAACAAATAAAACATTTTTTTATATTTACTCCATAAGTCACCTTATATTTACGAACACTCAAAAATGCGTTATATTTAGGTAAAACCTATGGGGAAAATAATATGGGACAAATACCATGGACTAGATTGTTGTTAATACCATGCAAAAAAACATTATTAACCATAATATTTGTATTAATAAAAATAAAATATGAACACTCAAAAATGCATTATATTTAGGTAAAACCTATGGGCAAAATAATATGGGACAAATACCGTGGACTAGATTGTTATTAATACCATGCAAAAAAACATTATTAACCCTAGATTGTTATTAATACCATGCAAAAAAACATTATTAACCCTAATATTAGTATTAATAAAAATAAAAATGGCACATGGTATTCACCGATTGTATTCACCAAAATGGCACATGGTATTGACCCATGGTATTCACCTAGAATGTTAGGGTCCCACCCTAACCCCCTTATTTATGTCATGGGATCACATCATAGTCAAGAGTCAATAAAGCCCATATTAATCTTTGTAAGTGGTTAACCCGCAATTAATGACGGGACCACAGTTAGTTGCAAATGGGTGTAGTATTAGATGAAGGGTAAATGGGCGGTGTATTAGATAGACGGTATAATAAAACCAACGATATTGGGCCCGTGGTATGCATTATGAGTCATATATAAAGGAAGGAATCCTGCGAGAGCATCGTGTCTTGTTTTGTAATCGAGCTCTGCTCTATTGGAGGTTTCCCCCTCGAAGAGGCCTGTGAACATTTCTCTCTGAGTAATAAAATCATTGCTATTCTGTGTTCTGGGTATATTTGCTTCGCATATTCTATGTTCTGGGTATCTTTCTTCGCATATTCTCTATTCGGTATTACTTTGCAGGTTAAGAAGCATAACATAGAATGTAGCCTATTTAAATGGGAGAATTAAACTAGCATAGATCCATCTATACTCTGGATCTACTAATCCCCAAGAGGTATCAAATATCGTGATATGTAAACTAGCATAGAGTGAAAAAATATTTGATCCCTCTCATAGCTGGATCAAGAGTAAAAATGGATGTTCTAATTTAATGTATGTTAAACATTTTAGCTTGGTTAAAATAAAAATCAACTATTAATTTTATTAATTTTTATAAATTACTAATAGTAATTTTTAAGCTCCAGGTTTATGATAACCCAGGGTAATACCAAGATCTTACAAGATTTTATAATTGAGTAAAATATTTGCCATGACTAGTGAGAGATTCGCCAAAAAATTATATATACATAATATATTATTGATAAAATCGCCTTCCATTTTTCCTATATACCATGAAGATTCGCCCATTTATTATACTTATAAATTTAGGGGGTGTTCTTAAAATTTTCCCTGACCCTCACACTCTATTGGTATGTTAAGGTCTAGTTCCATAGGTTGTAGACTCCGCTAAGGGAAAGAACTCTCTAGATTTTCTCAATAGGAGATATTGAATTTTCGCTTATGGGTGGAGTAAATAACATAATTCTATGAAACTGTATGCCTATATCAACCAAGTAGGAGAATATGAAATCTATTATAATAATTTTAGTTTGGTTTCATATTAAGTCTTTGCAAGCATATGTACAAATGGATGTAATAAATCAATTAATATTCTAATTAATTTAACATGTATATATAGAAGTATATAACGTGTGATATTAAAACTAGCCAAGCAAAAACTATATCCGTGAAGTCTAATTTATCTAGTTGTATTGAAATATATACAAGAAGCATATAAAGCACACTAAAACATGGTTAGAACAATAATAATAAAAATATTAATTGAATTTCCTTGACTAAGAACCCAAGGAGCATCAACAATCATTCAAAATCATAATAGATTAGATACAATAAAAATACTCTGTATCTAAGACAAATAACTATAAACAATTGCATTAATTCTTGAACAATTTAGACTTGCATGTTCCTTAGAACTGTCCAAACACAAACAACAAAACTTTGAGAGTATATTATAAATTTATAAGAAGCAGACAAAAAATTGTGTCATAGTGTTGAGCACTAAGAATTAATAAGTAAAGGAGTGAACGTGTAGGAAGACTTGACATAGAGTAAATACTAGATATTAATAGTATTGGTAGGTGAACCAAAACCAAATAATATAGTTGAACTCATTTCTAGCTCAATGGATTCTGGAAGAAGGGTGTAAATAGACTTAGCTGCATGGGAATTACCTAAAATAATTTTGAGATAATATCCCCAATGTGATGAACAAGGAAGAGTAATAAGCCAACCTAAAAAAAATCTAGAAATCATAATATAATAAATCAAAAGGTGACATTATATGTTCTACTATATAGCTATGGATAAATTTGAAAAGAGGGTAAAGAAGTTACCTATTACTAAGTCTCGACTAACCATAGCACTATCGAACCTAGGGATAAGGGCATAAAATTAGGAACCCTCTACCATAGAATGGATTAACAAATAAGCTAAGGTTTGATCCCATATAATATACTTTGGAAACTTTTTATGGGTTACCTAACTATGAAGGGAAAGTCCTAAAAAAAAAGGTTCATTGATAAATAAGAGAAAACATAGATAAAACCCCATGAAATACATATATGAAAAAATATAGAAATATGGGTCATTGAAACAATTCAAAATTTAATCCTTATAGCCATCCTTGGTTAACCTACTGAAACAATAAAGTTATGAGAAGGAGTAGACATGGCCAAATCTCGAAGAGTATAAACAAATTACTCAAACAAAAAATGAAATTACCTTAAAATTAAGTGTGTAGGAGTTACTGACCTCCTAGTCAGGGTATTATCCAACTTGAACCAACCATAAAAGGAACTAGAACCTTCAACAAACATATTGAAAATCAGACTTAAACATAAAGAATCCAAAATGTGTTTTATGTTAAACTCCACAAATTATCTGAGAGGATCAACTTTGAAATGGATTCATCTATCCATATACGTCAATGTCAAATTCATTTGGGCACCATTATTCAAGCTTTCTATTAAAGAATCAACGAGAACAATTGGAGACCGAGCTGTCATTGGAGAAAGGGGATAAAAGGGATGAATGGTGGTAGGCTCGAAACATTGGAACAAGAACAAGATATATAGCCATGGGAACCTACATACAAGGGAAAGATAAATAATTCATTAGTGTTTGTTGATAAAAACATGATAGTGACGAAATAGGAAATGAAATTGAGAGGGGCTCATAAATCACATGTTGAAATGTTGTTGGATTGTGTTGTACCCAAGGTCTGACTAAGTAAAAAAGTGTTGAACAATTATGAATTGAGAAATAGAGCTATGGCAGAGGGCAATCTCTCCTTAATCCTTTCCAGAGTGTAGGAGACTAGAGTGGAATCGAAAAATGAAATCGCATTAGCGTAGACTACCCAAAACAAGCCATAACCTTAAACTATCTTCGTCATTGAATCACCTCGTGTTGACTGCGTGGGGCATAGCCCAGGTTTAGCGTTATTTAGCCAAACAAATCCCTACACTACTGACCCTTTTGGCATCAATTAGCAGAGTGTGGACTGAAGTCTCACCCAAAGTAGTATGAGGGGATGCTGGAACCAACTTCCCACACCCTGAGATGGTCGTGATGTCAGTTTATTCCTTTTGTTCCTACTTTCGCACAGCCCGCTAAGTTCTAGAGCACTGTCAGTGTAGCCCTTTATTCTGCCCTTCAGTACCTTCACAAAGGAATATCATTGACCTTCGTGAACCCCTAACCTACTGTTCGAGTACTTTCACGCTATTGTGACGACATATTGAACATGTTTCCAAGTTATATTTAAGTGTTTTACTTATCTTACTAAAAAATCACATTTAGCACCACATAGTTTGATATTCTTACTTGTGTTCAATTAACTAGCATAATTACATACATTCGCACACCACATAAGCATTGTAAATGAAATACACAATATAACCAGATGCATTAATAGGAAATAGGGACACAAAATTTATAGAATGCTTCTCTTTATTGATATCTTGAGATTATTATAGACTCTTTCCACCCTCCGCACATAGATGTAGGGGTCCATCGACTCAGTTGCATACTTCTACCCTAGGCGTCTGCACACTCAGCTGCAGAGCCTCTACCTATGCTAAGATTTGAAACACTTAGACTCGCTATCAAGGCCCTTTACTCCATTCTTCACTAAAAGCTTCTTAACTACTTAGATTGATCTTACTTAGCTCTTTTTATACAATCCCATGGTCTGTGGACCATGGGTGGATCTTTATAATTGACTTTTCACTTTACAAAATAAGGGCGGACAACCCTTTATGACTCATGACACCTTCGCACTCCGTGACCACAAAATGTGGAGAATTTACAACTTTATTACAAAAGTTGACCCAAAACATGGGATTTTAGCCCCAAAATTGCCCTTGAGGGATCTTGTTCCTACCAGGTCCCAAACACAAACATCATGACTCACCCTTGAGTCACTTAGTGGGCATGGAGATCTTAGCGCTAATACCTCTTAGCTAAACCTGTATGACCTCAACCTCAACAGTGCACTATGTGACTGCTTGGTTTCCTTCTTCATCTGCTGAGCAGCATCACACTCTACCTGGGCCTTTTTAGTGGCCTCCTTCTTTTTCTTTTTGTCCAGCTATATCATATTGAGCTTAACCTCCTCCTTCTTGCACTGCACAACAGACTTGCTCCCTCCCACTGCGAAGTCTACTGTAGTGCACCATTATGTCAGCTAGTGATCAAGTACTGCATCAATGGCGTCATCTGTTGCCAAGTAAAGAAAGTCATATGATGTTTTTACAGGGTCCTTTCGCGCCCTAATAGACCCATTATGAAAATATACCTTAAACTCCATGTAGCCCTACAAGTTTGCAAACACCGTAGGCAAAAACCATAGTTTGTGATTGATGGCCATGCGGATGTTCATGTCCATCAAGATCTATAAGATCTTGCTTTCCTTGATGCATTGTGCATCCTTTGTTGCCCATGGGGAAGTGTACTTCACTGCATTTGGTAGGTATGATGCAATTGAGGGGAATTGACTATCCTCTAGCAGCTCCCATGCTACCAGCAAAATAGACAGCAAGAGCCACGTGTAGTGGAATGTCTTGCTGAGCTCCCATACCTCTCGACAGTTCACAAGGAACTCACTGCAGAGATAGTGCACCCAATTGAAATGAACGCTTTCGGTGCACTGGGCTGCTAGCATGACAATAGGTGCCAACATCTCATCAGTGCAACACTTGCTCATCACCTTCCCTACCAAAATTTGAGTGGCCACCTTTATGACAGGGCCACTAATACCAGATATCACATATCTGTGTGGCTCCTTCACCAACTTAAACTTCTCTTTCATGGCCTCCACAAGGGCCTACTCACTACCTTTTTTTCCAAACATCATGGCTAGATTTTTCCCTGTGTAGGGCAACTGTGTGATCCTATGGATCAATCTATTAGTGATGGGTATTGGCTCCTCCATCCATAGACACCCATCATGCACCAAGCATAGTAGCTGCTTGATGACCAAGGCTGTAACCAGGGTGCGGTTGTAGTGTGACACCCATAGCAAGTTGAGTAGACCTGTCTTGTCTACTCCTCTAAGCTACCTCCGTAGTTCCAATGCAGTCATCTCGGTGGTTGTGTCGATAATGCAGTGCATAAGTTGCTCAGTCACCAAGTGCGAAAACTTCTAATGGTTAGCCAAGTCTGAGTCTTCAAGTTTTAATGGAGGAACCCACCCCAAGAGTAGTCCTTCAAAGACAATCTCATTTGGAAGTAGAGGGGTTTGCAAGGGGACATTGCTCTCATCGATATCTTTTGGAACTTTAGTATTGCCCTTGCATGGAGGGATGTACTCAGGCAACCGAGTGATAGAGTCAGCACCCTGCACTTCCACTTCCTCAACATCTATACCCAAACCCTCATCATCCATTAGGATGTCTTTGATTTCCTCCTCCTCCAATTCCATATTGATGGCTTTGCCCTTTTCCTGTGTGGTGGGCTTTTCCTTCAGTGGATTTCTTCTCGGTGATGTGTGCATTGGTATTGTAGGTTGCTTGCCCTTCTTATCCTTCACACTCTCCTTGGTTGGGGTCGACTTTGGTCTCGGCATCTGTGGTGATTTGGGGACTTCTTCTAATACTTCGACAACCTCTGGAGCAACTTCTTCTTCCTCCCGAACCACTTCTGGCATATCCTCCTCGACTATGACTACTTTGGTGTCCATAGATGTTGCGGTGTTGAAATAACGATATTCAATAGTGCTCGTGTCATTTCTAGTAATTTCTCAAACACTGAACTCGCTATTAGAGCCTCAAATAATTCTCGATTCATGTGCGCCTGAGAGCTCAACAACTCAATTCTCAAAATATCAAGTGTTTTTTGTTGGGCAACCACTTGTAATTTATAGGGCATTTTGAATTCAAATTTGACTATTCCCCCCACATTCACTTAATTAATGCTGGATTGGTGGCAGATTTTCAAGGATTTGATCCATAAATTCCATCTTAAATGTCGGCCACCCATTCCATTTGGCTGCATTTCTACCATCAAATCATGAACAGTGACTTTAAAGGTCACTTTCTGGCTGAGCTATGCGATTTCTCCCTATGATAATTCCTTGCTTTGCACAATCCTCCAATCGTGTAGCTCCCCATCCCGTGCAGTACAGTTTATAGTCCCACGCCTCCTTTTAGCTGCTTGGAGCACTAATACTATGCTACCTTCATATAGTCACATGGTTGGACCACCGGTATATGGCTTCAATCAGCTACCATTCACCTTTCTTGGGAATGGATCTCCATTCAATTTAACCAACTGAACGGCTCCACTGTGAGTAATATCCTTAATGACATAGGGCCCTAACTAGTGCATTCTGAATTTCCTTGGAAATTTATCAAACTTACTGTCATATAACAAAACCAAGAGGTAATTTACCTTAAAGGTGCACAACTTAATGTGTCGATCATGCCATGCTTTTTCGCACTGCTTTTGGACCTGTTGGTGAAATCCAGCTACAAATCTTTCTTCCTCAAGATCAGCGAGTTGTGTGAGCCTTTCCTTTAGCACTCTGTGATCCATCATACCTGTGAGTGCTGTTATGCATAGAATAAGAAAAATATATTCTTTGGGCGTCACTGCTTCAACACCATATAAAGCCTAAAGGGTGTTTGTGTAGTCAACTTCTTGCATGTCATCCAATAGGCCCATAGTACTGTGGGTATGTGCAGGTCCCAATAACTTCGCTGAGCATTGCAAACCTTGGTCAGCGCATTCTCCAACACTTTATTGAATGCTTCCACCATTCTGTTAGCCTGCAGATGATAAGGCATGCTCTTCTAGTGATATACCTAAAATTCCTCCATCAACGCACTGATCGTCTCACTCAGAAAGTGTGTACCGCAATCACTCATCAAAATCTTTGGACACCCAAATCACATCAGTACATACTCAAACAGGAACTTTGAAGCATTTGTACGTATGCAATCCTTCATAGGTTGTTCCTTCGTCCATCGAGTCAATTACTCTATCACGGTGGTAATGGATCACGCTCTTGTCTTCTTCCCTTGGCGCTGAATGGGTCCCACAAAATCTATCACCCATTTCTCAAAGGGTTGTAATGTTACTTGTGGATTCAGAGGCAACTCATCCCTTCACAATGGCTTGCCCATCCTTTGACATACATCACATGCCTTGCAGTAAGTTTTTGAATCCTGGTGGAGGGTTGGCCACCAAAACCTTGTGCGTAGAATATTCTGCGTGGTCACTCTTCGTACATAATGATCTTCCGTAGTGCCCCCATGAGTGTGCACAAGGATACTACTCCTTTCAAACTCTGGTACATATCATCACAATATTTCATCAAACCCCATTTTGTACAGGTGCCCAGCAATGACAGAAAAATCTGCCGTGTGTACCACTAGCTCCTTCTTTTGCTGGACAAGGTAAACTTTCAGGGTAGTTCCTGTTGTTAGAAAGTGTATGATGTCTTCAAAGTAATCCTTTGCGATGCACACATTAAATAGCTATGCATCAGGCAGTCCCCCCTCCAAGCTAGTCGGTTCTTCCCCCGTTTCGATGAGCGACAGATGGTTTGGTCCCGCGTTTAGTCGTCCAGGTTTCACAATAACGTCAAAATCATACTCTTGGAACAATAACAACCACCTATAGATTCTCGCCCCCAACATAGGTTTATTGATGAGGTATTTCAACATGGCATGACTAGCATACATCTTAAAATGGCCACCCAGCAAATAATGTCTAAATTTTTGGAGCATGTATACCATGGCTAAACCTTCGCACTCGGTGGTGGAATAGTTATTCTCCACCTTGGATAACATTCTGCTTGCGGATGCTATAGGATGGTCTAGTTGTCCTCTGCCTACCTGTGTCACTATTGCTCCTAGCAATATACATGATGCGTCGACATGCCCACGAAACTCCTTCTTCCAATATGGGAAGACTAAAATTTGCATGGTGACAATCTTTTCTTGCAATACATGCAAGCTTTTCTTAGAGTCCTCGTTCCAGTAGAATGTGACATCCTTCTTCAACAATTTTTCCATAGGTGCGGTGATCTGGGCATAACCCTTGATAAAATTTCTGTAATATCCAGTATGTCCTATGGTGGCACGCAACTGCTTCACACTCCTCGATGCTTCTAAGTTAAGTATCACCACAATCTTCACGGGATCAACCATTAGTCACTATCTACAAACTACATGACCTAGCATGGTCTCAAAAGGAACACAAAATACAAACTTCTTTAGATTGAGTGCAATCTGGTACCTTCAATAGCTATCTAGCATTAGGCGCAAACTTGCGACATGGCATTTCACCAGCCCAAACACAGTCCAGTAATCCAAGTACACCTCTAGAAACTTATGAATAAATTCCTTGAACGCAGTAATGAATATGCATGAAAACATTGCAGGTGCATTCTTCAATCTGAAAGGCATTACAATGTACTAAAAACAACCCCACTCAATTTCGAAGGTCATCTTACTTCTATCCTCCAGTGCAATTTTTATGTGATGGTACCCAGAGAACCCATCAGTGAAGGAATACGCTTCCTGACCACCTACATTATCCAACACCTCATCAGTGAACATAGTTGGGAAAGGATCATGTACGCAAGCGTCATTCAATTGCCTGAGATCTATGCATATCCTTATTTCATCCTTCTTCTTCTTTTTATATACCACCATTGGGTTTACCCAATCAGATTCTTCTATGGGCTCAATGATGCCTGCTATGAGCATCTTGTCTAGCTCTAAGCAGACCTTCTCCTTATGCTTCGAATTGAGGTGATAAGGTCTTTGCTTAACTAGCTTTGCATTGAGATTCAACATGATCTTCATAACACCCAAGTTTCCTATTATCCCTTTTAGATCCGTAAACTTGGTAGGGAACAAATCCTAGTATTTGCAGAGAAATTCATCATTCTTATCCGCCGTCGTCTCATCCCAGTAATCTCCAATCTTTACAAATTTTGGTTCTGCCTCCGTACCAATATTTACTTGTTTCCTTTTTAGTGGTGCGGTTATATCAAGATTCTCAATCTGCAGTCCTTCAACCTCGCAGTGACCCTCTGTTTCAGGGATGTTAATCATTTGTGGATCCTCATCTTCTTCTTCAATGGTCACATTATAGCATTCTAGTGCGTGACTCAGATGAGTAGTCCAATCAAGTTGAATCACATCTAAGGGATCCTGCAGTGTCCTACAGATTGCTGCTTTCACCTCTTGTAATGCTTCGTTAATATAGTCAAACCCATCTTCAAAGTTGAACGTCATTATGAATCCTTCGTGTAGAAAATCCCATTCACTTGTAGCATGTCAGAGCTCTATTTCCAAGTACCAGTTCATTGGGATGACATCCAAGGTATGACAGAACAAGTGTAGACATTCCGGTTGGGGCTTCGCTCCATAAGGCTGAGCCCATTTGGCCAAGTGTGCATGCGGATCATCCTTCCCATCATATTTGTCTATTATTCCTACCTTCGTCTTCCTAAAGAGTGTCCTCATCATCATCCTACACTCGTGTCAATCATCAAAGCTACCCTTTGTGCGTACCCTACCATCTTACTGGCATAGCGCGCAATTCCCAGTCCAAAGCATGGAAGAATTGCTTTTCTAGTAATTTCCTCTCAAATGCATCCAAAAATACATCTACATCATTCAAGCCATCATAAGTGGGCAGATTCGTTATCTTTGACAACACACAATGTAGCGACCAGGTCATCATGTTACAGCTCAATGTAGCTACTTCATGCAAGCGATTCTGCCAGCGCTCTAATTCTTCATTAGAGTTCGAGGTGCAGGAACTCTCGCAATCCCATGTAATTCATCAATCTGTTGTTGGATTCACCCAATCTTGGTATCACACTGTTATCTTATAAATACATTCCAAATTTTCATTGCTCTCATAATCGCGGATTGGTTCATTATAGCGTGATCCTTCAGCATGATCTAGGGGTACTATTAAACAGAGTGATTCCTTCTCAAATATCATCTCTCACTTCTTTAGGCTGATTACCCCATTCATATCAGTAGCCCAATCAATGCCAAGGAGCGTAAGGCAGGGGTTGCTTTCATCCACAATTTCTATTACTTCGAAGTCTGCCAATGCACTCACACCTTCAATATCTATAGTCACCCGTTGCATCCGCCCCATGGGGATGATCTTCTGCTGATTTTCCATCCCTAACTGAATCAAAGACCACTGCAGCGTAGGTCTTCCCATCTACTCCCAAGTCTACTTTGGTAGGACGTTCGCGTTTGACCCCAGATCCAAAATAGTCTAATCCATTTCATACTCTCTTATTTGTGCGGTCTGTCTCATCTCTAGTCCTATCCTTGTTTTATGCTTAGCAATCCTTCGTACCACGCGCGGTTCACCTGGGGTTCTTCCAGCGCATCTATTTATAAGCTCCTGTAATCCCTTCATGACCTTGCTATTGCGTAACAACTTCATGCAGGTCTTTAGAAATGTCGTAAGCATAGAAGGGTCCATCTCTTGATCCGACTTATCCTTGCTCCCTAAGGTTGAGGCCTCAGTGAAGCTCTTCTTTGACTCATGAATGTTTTGTGTGTGCACTCCAAATCAAATTCATCCTCCTTCATTGGAGCTTTACGAACCTAGCGTTGTCTTTGGGTTGTTTCCCCCGATCATCCCCTATTGCAAGTCCACTTTGGAGCACTATATTCACATTCGGATCCTCTTCATGATGCTCATACCTCATCATCTGTAGGTTCTGAGTTGGCTGAGGTGGTAGCGCCCCTTTGTTGCATATTCTTGCTATAAGAATAGGATATTTTTTTGTCTCATGACAAAGCTGAGTGAAATATTTTCACGACGGTCGCGTAGGGTTAGTGAATTTGCAGGCATAGTGTCATGGTCCTCTACAATTGTAGAAAATTAGTTGTCCCCAACCTCTTCCAAGTCCTCCTCCGCCTCTGCCTCATCCATGCCCCTGAAAGCCTATTTGCGCCACCCCTGCACTCTGGCCAAGGGGCTGCATTTATGCCTAAACCCTATAGGCGGGTGTTCTATCCATCATCAATTCATAATTTCTGTAGTTTTTCTCATCATGCCCTATCAACCTAGAGAAGTTGCAGAATAGTTGTTGTGGTGCTTGTAGAAACTTCTGCAGCAAATGAAAGTTATCCATCATATTTTTTCCTGCTACCTTGCATATAACGCACCACAACGCAGGCCCTGCACTTGGTCCTGCTTGAGCTTCTGACCTCAAAGGAATTGGTCCTCCTTCTACAATATAGTTCACAAAGACCAGGCATTGGTATTTGTCATGCCCTTAACCCTTGCATTTTAGTCACTATACCTCTTTGTGCACCTTCAGTCGAATTGTCTTGTCCTGCTTCAAAATTTCCATTTCAAGGAAAATATTTTGCAACTACACATGGATCTGTTGAACCCCCAGATTTGGATCTTGTATTAATGTTTCATGTAGTTTCATTGCAATATCCAATGCCTCTTCCTGAGTTGTAATATTTTGTTGTGAATGTGCAACCCTTAGGTGTGGCCGGAGCGAAGCCATGAACCACTCGCCGTGTTGTCCATCTGTTAAGTTCATATTAGCTTCGTGGATTTTAAACTTCAATCTCTGATCTAGTTCCCAAGTTGTCTCACCTGGTTTCAACGTGATTTCCTTGAACCCCACAATCAATTGTGCTTTGGATTTAGGCCTACTGAATTCTTTATTCAATGTAGTCTGGTTGTCTGCTACTCCACTGTTTGGGTTATCATTAGAGTACTTAATGTACCAAGTTAGTGTGTGATCCTGCAGAGTACTTACAAGTTTTTCCTTCTTCATGTGATCATCTGTGATGCCTTGAGCTTTGCACACAACTTTCACAACGAACCAAAACTGGTCTGGGTCCTCATTTTCCAAGCCTTTAAAAAAAGGTAGCTTCACTGAATTTTCCATGTTGAACTGCGGTGGATGTGGTGGTGGTACGGGTGAAGTCGTAGATGATGTTGGTGAAGTTGGAGGTGGTGTGGTTGGAGGTTGTAGTCTTGAGAATCCTTGTCTTGTCAACTGAATTACACTTCATGGAAGAGCCTGCGCTACTCCCTCTTCATCACCTAATGGAGGTGAAACCAATGGACTATATTAACGACCCTTTCTTCCTTCATTCCTATAAGTCTTTCCGCTTCACATAGCTCTGAACATCAAGGTAGCTGAAAAACATGTTTTTTGCACAATAACATCTTAATCTAGGTAATCAAAGACTTCAAGTACTTACCTCACAGACCCTCAAAAAAGTGTTGCTCCACCTTGCTATAGCTAACTCAGGTATCAACCATGAATTTAGTCACAAATCCTCCTATGATGCGATCGAGCTAATGGTTGACAACATAGGCAATGTTATCCTCAAAGGCTTCTAGTTTTTGTACTAGCTCCTAGGTCCAAATAATAGGACCGTCAAGTCTCCACCTTCCTTAGCTATTTGCTAGTTTCACAATCCATTCATATAGCTCAATCGGAAAGGAACAGAAAAAGATCTCGTCGATTTCTATATATAGGTACCTGTCCCGCCAATGTTCCTTTGTTAGTCACGGATTTCTATTTTCCTACGCCGTGAATTTGTGGATCTTCCTGTCCACCCAGTCACCGATCTCTTTCTTAGATGGATTCCAGTGATACGACATCACACATCTCTTATGCAGATTCTAGTCCCAACAATAGAACCATTTGTTGACTTCATGGGGCCTGACCTAGGTTCAACATTCATTAGCTAAACGAATCCCTACACTATTGGCCCTTTTGGGATTAACCCATGGAGCATGGACCGAAGTCTCACCTGAAGCAGTACGGGGGGTTGTTGGAACGAAGTTTCAGCACCCTAAGATGGTCGTGATGTCGGTTTATTCTTTTTGTTCCTACTTTCGTGAAGGTTGTTAAGATCTAGGGCTCTGTAAGTCTAGCCCTTTATTCTACCCTTCAGTACCTCCACGAAGGAGTATGATTGACATTCACGCAGCCCTAACCTGCGGTTCAGGTACTTCGTGCTGCTATGACGGCATATTGAACATGTTTCCAAGTTATCTTTAAGTGTTTTACTTATCTTACTAAACAATCGCAGTTAGTGCCGTGTAGTCTGATACTCTTACTTGCATTCAATTAACTAGCATAATTACATACATTCGTGCACCACATAAGCATTGTAAATGAAATACACACAATACAACTAGATGCATTAACAGGAAATAGGGACATAGAATTTGTATAATGATTCTCTTTATTGATATCTCTAGATTATTAAAGACTCTTTTCACTCAGCTCACATAGCTACAGGGGTCCATGCACTCAGCTGTGGACTTCTACCCTAGGCCTCTATGCACTCAGCTGCAGAGGCTCTACCTATGCTAAGATTTGAAACACTTAGACTTGCTATCAATAACCTCTACTCCATTCTTCGCTAAAAACTTCTTAATGACTTAGAACTTACTTACTTAGCTCTTTTTATAGAATCCCATGGTCCGTAGACCATGGTTGGATCTTTACAACCGACTTTTCACTTTACAAAATAAGGGTGGACAACCCTTTATGACTGGTGACACCTTTGTGCTCCATGACCACAAAATGTGGAGACTTTACAACTTTATTACAACGCTTGACCCAAAACATGGGCTTTTAGCGCCAAAACTATCCTTGGGGGATCCCATTCCCAACGCCTCGCATGATATCCAGTGTCCAAAGATCTCCTACAATGAGAAGGAGGTGAGATGGAGGCATGTAACAAAGTACATGTCTTAGTCATGTGACTAGCTTCGGGTTAAAATGTGCCAACACTTAATAATTGATGTTGGTGAAATCAACTTTCAAATGGAAATGGAATTTAATAATGGAGTTAAACATTGATATTATGGTTTCATGCCAAATTTTAACAATATAGTCGAAGGTTTAATATTTCATGCCAATGTTTTAATTATATTTATGACGAATTATGTCGAGGATTAATAATAGTGCCAATAAGATAAAGGGGTTCTACGCTATTGGACAATATCAAATCATTAATCATAGGGATGATGATGCTATGCTCCTATATTGAAAGCCTATAACTTGTCCAAGAATCCTAAAGAAACTTTCCAAGGATATAGTATGCGCTTAACTAGGTTCAATTAACAATAGTTTGGTGAAAGTGAGTCATCTGGTACACATGGGAGTTTTCCTTGAGGAAGAAACTAAAATGGTTAGAGAGAAATCAATAGCTCTAGACCATAAATAATTATAGAGAAAGCAAAATTATGCTAATAATTAAAGTAGCAAATACATGAGAAGCTTAGCCATGGGTTGCAGCAATATAATCCAAACAATCACAAGGGTGAAAATTATAGTAATATGAGTAGTAGTTCTTTGGAAAAATATTTTTTTAGGATTGATTTTGAGGTACATTATAGAAAACATACAAGCATAAATTGAATTTCATAGAATTTTCTCTTTTCTTGGGTTGTTGCACTCTTGCCAAAGTCTCATGAATAACCTGTTGATAGTGTTGGACCTGCCAACATGTCAAGGCAATCTCTCCGATAAGAAGTCCCAATTAGTCCTCATACCATTTGGAGTAAGAGTCCCAAGAGTGGGTGGTAATGTAGTGACTTGACTGTGGTAGCGAACGGAGGTAAGTATAATGACTTTGTTGGAAGAAAGTGTGTGACCTTGCAAAGAGTCAAGTGAGATGCATGGGGGTTCTAAAATACAGAGGGGAAAAGTGAGTGTGCTCCTTAGAAGCCTATATTAGTACGTAGCCCGAAAGGATCACATGAGAGGAATGACATCACAAGTTGGAAAAGAAATAGTCCACAAACTAATGTGATGGGTTAATCCAAAAACACGCCTTCAACAAGATTCATACAATTGTATACAAAAATTTCATACACGTGTGCGTAAGTTAAACAACATACATTTCTTAGGCAACAAGAATAGTCCAACTACAATAAGAACATATGTATGAAAACATGTTTGTTGAGTTATATTATTAGGTAAAAGTTCTATCCATACATACACCATTGAAAACCACTAGCCCTAATAGTGGAACATTATAGTCAACACTGCTTGCTTCTCCAATGTTGTGTATTCACTCTACATTGTGGAGAAGCCAAGTCTCATCACAATACTCTCAAAGCCTTCTCTAAGAAATGTCTAGCCAAAACCTTGGCTCCCAAAATCTTGTATTATGAGTTATGAGGTTCTATATATAATAAAGGGTGGGGTGACCCTGGACATGCCCCTTTAACTCTTCGACAACCCTTGTGACTCTTCAACTCCTTTACAAATAACTCTTTACATTACATAGTGATTGTTCACATTCCGTTAATGAAACTTGGAATTTCACATACAATATATTTACAGATAATAATACAATTTCCACACACACCCATGTGGGACAAAATAGGCTTGATTCAGCCTAAAAAGATAAACAACATTGCTCGGAAGCTTGGGGAAAGACCAACTTAGAAATATCCTATTGATGGTCTTCGGTGACGAACTGATACCAAGCTTGGTACTGCACTATTGTGTCCCCGTACTATTTGGTAATACCTTCGTGACCTTGCTATTGTGTAACAACTTCATGCATGTCTTTAGAAAGGTCATAAGCATAGAAGGGTCCATCTCTTGATCTGATTTATCCTTGCTCCCTGAGGTGGAGGCCTCAGTGAAGCTCTTCTTTGACTCATGAATGTTTCGTGTGTGCACTCCAAATCAAATTCATCCTCCTTCATTGGATCTTTACGAACCTAGCATTGTCTTTGGGTTGTTTCCCCCGATCATCCCCTGTTGCAAGTCCACTTTGGAGTACTATATTCACATTTGGATCCTCTTCATGAGGCTCATACCTCATCATCTGCAGGTTCTGAGTTGGCTGAGGTGGTAGTGCCCCTTTGTTGCATATTCTTACTATAAAAATAGGATATTTTTTTGTCTCATGACAAAGCTGAGTGAAATATTTCCACGACGGTCACGTAGGGTTAGTGAATTTGCGGGCATAGTGTCATGGTCCTCTGCAATTGTAGAAAATTAGTTGTCCCCAACCTCTTCCAGGTCCTCCTCCGCCTATGCCTCATCCATACCCCTGAAAGCCTATTTGCGCCATCCCTGCGCTCTGGTCAAGGGGCTGCATTTATGACTAAACCCTATAGGCGGGTGTTCTATCCATCATCAATTCATAATTTCTATAGTTTTCCTCATCATGCCCTATTGACCTAGAGAATTTGCAGAACAGTTGTTGTGGTGCTTGTACAAACTTCTGCAGCAAATGAAAGTTATCCATCATATTTTTTCCTGCTACCTTGCATATAACGCACCACAACGCAAGCCCTGCACTTGGTCCTGCTTGAGCTTCTGACCTCAAAGGAATTGGTCCTCCTCCTACAATATAGTTCACAAAGACCAGGCAAATGTATTTGTCATGCCCTTGGCCCTTGCATTTTAGTAACTATACCTCTTTGTGCACCTTCAGTTGAATTGTCTTGTCCTGCTTCAAACTTTCCATTTCAAGGAAAATATTTTGCAACTACACATGGATCTGTTGAACCCCCAGATTTGGATATTGTATTAGTGTTTCATGCAATTTCATTGCAATATCCAATGCCTCTTCCTGAGTTGTAATATTTTGTTGTGAATGTGCCACCCATAGGTGTGGCTGGAGCGAAGCCATGAACCACTCGCCGTGTTGTCCATCTGTTAAGTTCATATTAGCTTCGTGGATTTTACACTTCAATCTTTGATCTAGCTCCAAAGGTGTCTCACCTGGTTTCAACGTGATTTCCTTGAACCCCACAATCAATTGTGCTTTGGATTTAGGCCTACTGAATTCTTTATTCAATGTGGTCTGCTTGTCTGCTACTCCACTGTTTGGGTTATCATTAGAGTACTTAATGTACCAAGTTAGTGTGCGATCCTGCAGAGTACTTACAAGTTTTTCCTTCTTCATGTGATCATTTGTAACGCCTTGAGCTTCGCACACAACTTTCACAACGAACCAAAACTGGTCTGGGTCCTCATTTTCCAAGCCTTTAAACGAAGGTAGCTTCACTGAATTTTCCATGTTGAACTGCGGTGGATGGGTTGGTGGTATGGGTGAAGTCGTAGATGATGTTGGTGAAGTTGGAGGTGGTGTGGGTGGAGGTTGTAGTCTCGAGAATCCTTGTCTTGTCAACTGAATTAAACTTCATGGAGGAGCTTGCGCTACTCCCTTTTCGTCACCTAATGGAGGTGAAACCAATGGACTATATTCACGACCCTTTCTTCCTTCATTCCTATAAGTCTTTCTGCTTCACACAGCTCCGAAGATCAAGGTAGCTGCAAAACATGTATTTTGCACAATAACATCTTAATCTAGGTAATCAAAGACTTCAAGTACTTACCTCACGGACCCTCAAAAAAGTGTGCTCCACCTTGCCGTAGCTAACTGAGGTATCAACCATGAATTTAGACACAAATCCTCCTATGATGTGATCGAGCCAATGCTTGATAGCATAGGCAATGTTATCCTCAAAGGCTTCCAGTTTTTGTACTAGCTCCTAGGTCCAAATAATAGGACCGTCAAGTCTCCACCTTCCTTGGCTATTTGCTAGCTTCGCAATCCATTCATATAGCTCAATCGGAAAGGAACAGAAAAAGATCTGGTCGATTTCTGTATATAGGTACCTGTCCCACCAATGTTCCTTTGTTAGTCATGGATTTCTATTTTCCTATGCCGTGAATTTGTGGATCTTCCTGTCCACCTAGTCACCGATCCCTTTCTTAGATGGATTCCAGAGATATGACATCACACATCTCTTATGCAGATTCCGGTCCCAACAACAGAACCATTTTTTGGCTTCATGGGGCCTGACCTAGGTTCAACATTCGTTAGATAAACGAATCCCTACACTACTGGCCCTTTTGTGATTAACCCATGGAGCATGGACCGAAGTCTCACCCGAAGAAGTACGGGGGGATGCTGGAACGAAGTTTCAGCACCCTAAGATGGTCGTGATGTCGGTTTATTCTTTCTGTTCCTACTTTCGTGAAGGTTGTTAAGTTCTAGGGCTCTGTAAGTCTAGCCCTTTATTCTACCCTTCAGTACCTCCATGAAGGAGTACGATTGACCTTCACACAGTCGTAACCTGCGGTTCAGGTACTTCGTGCTGCTATGACGGCATATTGAACATGTTTCCAAGTTATCATTAAGTGTTTTCCTTATCTTACTAAACAATCGCAGTTAGTGCCATGTAGTCTGATACTCTTACTTGCATTCAATTAACCAGCATAATTACATACATTTGTGCACCACATAAGCATTGTAAATGAAATACACACAATACAACTAGATGCATTAACAGGAAATAGGGACATAGAATTTGTATAATGCTTCTCTTTATTGATATCTCTAGATTATTAAAGACTCTTTTCACCCAGCTCACATAGCTACAGGGGTCCATGCACTTAGCTGTGGACTTCTACCCTAGGCCTCTATGCACTCAGCTGCAGAGGCTCTACCTATGCTAAGATTTGAAACACTTAGAATTGCTATCAATAACCTCTACTCCATTCTTCGCTAAAAACTTCTTAATGACTTAGAACTTACTTACTTATCTCTTTTTATAGAATCCCATGGTTCGTAGACCATGGGTGGATCTTTACAACCGACTTTTCACTTTACAAAATAAGGGTGGACAACCCTTTATGACTCATGACACCTTCGTGCTCCATGACCACAAAATGTGGAGACTTTACAACTTTATTACAACACTTGACCCAAAACATGGGCTTTTAGCGCCAAAACTATCCTTGGGGGATCCCATTCCCAATGCCTCGCATGATATCCAGTGTCCAAAGATCTCCTACAATGAGAAGGAGGTGAGATGGAGGCATGTAACAAAGTACATGGCTGAGTCATGTGACTAGCTTCGGGTTAAAATGTGCCAACACTTAATAATTGATGTTGGTGAAATCAACTTTAAAATGGAAATGGAATGTAATAATGGAGTTAAACATTAATATTATGGTTTCATGCCAAATTTTAACAATATAGTCGAAGGTTTAATATTTCATGCCAATGTTTTAATTATATTTATGACGAATTATGTCGAGGATTAATAATAGTGCCAATAAGATAAAGGGGTTCTACGCTATTGGACAATATCAAATCATTAATCATAGGGATGATGATGCTATGCTCCTATATTGAAAGCCTATAACTTGTCCAAGAATCCTAAAGAAACTTTCCAAGGATATAGTATGCCCTTAACTAGGTACAATTAACAATAGTTTGATGAAAGTGAGTCATGTGGTACACATGGGAGTTTTCCTTGAGGAAGAAATTAAAATGCTTAGAGAGAAATCAATAGCTCTAGACCATAAATAATTATAGAGAAAGCAAAATTATGCTAATAATTAAAGTAGCAAATACATGAGAAGCTTAGCCATGGGTTGCAGCAATATAATCCAAGCAAGCACAAGGCTGAAAATTATAGTAATATGAGTAGTAGTTCTTTGGAAAAATATTTTTTTAGGATGGATTTTTAGGTACATTATAGAAAACATACAAGCATAAATTGAATTTCATAGAATTTTCTCTTTTCTTGGGTTGTTGCACTGTTGCCAAAGTCTCACGAATAACCTGTTGATAGTGTTGGACTTGCCAACATGTCAAGGGGATCTCCCCGATAAGAAGTGCCAATTAGTCCTCATACCATTTGGAGTAAGAGTCCCAAGAGTGGGTGGTAATGTAGTGACTTGACTGTGGTAGCACACGGAGGTAAGTATAATGACTTTGTTGGAAGCAAGTGTGTGACCTTGCAAAGAGTCAAGTGAGATGCATGGGGGTTCTAAAATACAGAGGGGAAAAGTGAGTGTGCTCCTTAGAAGCCTATAATAGTACGTAGCCCGAAAGGATCACATGAGAGGAATGACATCACAAGTTGGAAACGAAATAGTCCACAAACTAATGTGATGGGTTAATCCAAAAACACGCCTTCAACAAGATTCATACAATTGTATACAAAAATTTCATACACGTGTGCGTAAGTTAAACAACATACATTTCTGAGGCAACCAGAATAGTCCAAATACAATAAGAACATATGTATGAAAACGTGTTTGTTGAGTTATATTATTAAGTAAAAGTTCTATCCATACATACACCGTTGACAACCACTAGCCCTAATAGTGGAACATTATAGTCAACACTTCTTGCTTCTCCAAAGTTGTGTATTCACTCTACATTGTGGAGAAGCCAAGTCTCATCACAATACTCTCAAATCCTTCTCTAAGAAATGTCTAGCCAAAAGCTTGGCTCCCAAAATCTTGTACTATGAGTTATGAGGTTCTATATATAATAAAGGGTGGGGTAACCCTGGACATGCCCCTTTAACTCTTTGACTACCCTTGTGACTCTTCAACTCCTTTACAAATAACTCTTTACATTACATAGTGATTGTTCACATTCCGTTAATGAAACTTGGAATTTCACATACAATATATTTACAGATAATAATACAATTTCCACATACACCCATGTGGGACAAAATAGGATTGATTCAGCCTAAAAAGATAAACACCATCACTTAGAAGCTTGGGGAAAGACCAACTTAGCAATATCCTATTGATGGTCTTCGGTGACGAACTAATACCAAGCTTGGTACTGCACTATTGTGTCCCCGTACTATTTGGTGATGTCTTTTTGGAAACAAATTCTTGCCTCCATGGCTTCTGAGTATATGGTTGTGGAACCTTGGTCCAACTCATCTTGAAGCATGCACAACATTTTCTTGAGTGTGGTTGGACCACCGATGTACTTCTGGATGTTTTTTGTGCTTAGCTGCAAGTCATTGCTGGTGGCCTCTCACATCAACTACTCCATGTACATGTCAACCTCCAGCAGGACTTGGTTCTCCTTAATGACTTGAGTGAGTTATCTGATTGAAGGTATCCTATGTGTCCTCATTATGGCATCCCGAATCTTGAAAAACGATGCATAGGAATCCTCAATGCTAGTGATGAGCGGATGGAGATACTCATAGTTTTGCATCAACATTTGAATCTATGCTTTGTCTAGTTATGCATGTGTTGCACTAAAAATTGTCGCCTTGATATTATGCTATTTGTGTGAGTTCATTACCACTAATACTTTCCCCCTCTGCAATTCTGAAGCATCAGTTCCTCATATCAAGCCTTGAAAGTAAGAGAAAAGCCCTCCAAGTCTATAAAACACTAGTTCCACACTTTTTGTTTGTATTACCTATGGTCCTGCACCTAATGGTCAAGTTGCCTATGCACCTGACCGCTTTGTCTTTGTGTTAAAGGTGCGGACCCGTCTCAAAATTAAAAAGGTGTGAGTACATTCTGAAAAACCCACTTTCGGTCATTTGTAGAAGCTTCTGGAAAGAATCTTGAGGTGGTAAGTTCACTCTCTTAAGGTTCATGTATCCCATACCTTAAGGAGCTAACCCCTTGATGCGATAAGCTTATCCCTTTGAAGGAGGATTCTATCCCTTCATAGGTGGACTTGTAACCTCCTCCTCTGCACTATAAAAGGAAGCACTGGGCTGGTTACTTGAGAGGTTTAAAAAGCTGAATATTTTTGAGGTCAAATGCTGCTGGAACTTAGTCTTCTTTAGTTGAGTTTTTATGAGGAAAGATTACATACCTCTAAGATCTCATTGGAAAGAGTGCAAGGCTTGTCAAAGTAAAGGAAATTCCTATTTCGGACCCCAGGAAGAGCTTGTTCAATATCAAGGCTGAAAAGGTTGTAAGGTTCTTCTACTTCAAAGTTAATACAAATAAGTTGTTTTTCTCAATAAGTTGTTGATTCATGGTTTATTTTATGGATTCCTTGATCACCACAATAGACATGATTTATGATATTTGCTATGCAGGTGCTATTTAACGTTTGCTTGTTTGTGATTGTAAGTCCTCAAAGGTAACTCTTTCGAAATATTGGAGGATGACTACTATGAAAAAGCATTGGATCTAAGGTAGGATATTAACACCTTTGTAGTATTTACTTATAAATTGCATATGTCTAGAGAAAGATAGGTTTGCTTGTCCATTTGTTTCTAAACTATCTTCAAATACTAGGGAGATTGGCCTTGTCCGCAAGATCAATTTATCCGGCCAACAACATGCGGCTTCATTGTCTTCCGCAAGTAAAATTGGGTTCTCTTGTATGTCATTTTCCATTCCTATATGTGCAAAATAGAAACATGCATGTCTTTAAGAGTTTAGAAAATATTCATGCACGACCTCTGAAAACCATGTAGATGGACAACCACCTTGTGCACTGTGACACATTTTTCCTACAGTTTTCGCATGGTGGTCTCAAGAGTTGATACTTCAACAAGTATCACTTTTCTCATCTGTACTGGAAGATATTGTGGAATTTTCTGTCCTCAACCTCGCCTCTTACAAGTCCTTTTTCATCCAATCATTATTTTCTAACAAGAACTTGATAGTTGAACTCATGGCTTCTCCACAATCCATAGAGGCATCGACCATCACAACTAGATGTATTATAACATATGACACAATCACCATTTCCTCTATATGTGTAGGTGACATGTGATGATCAAGGAGATTGTTTCTGCATGCCTATGCAATCCATTGTTGTGACTCATCAAATGACATATTGTACACATGCATCATTGGGTCATCATCAAGGAGAACAGTCTCTCCTTGCTCACTCAGGACTGGTTCTGATTGTGGAGGTGGTGGAGATTGGGGTGAAACCTTGGATGTTCTCAGAATGATGTCGATACCTTGGTCCTGTGGCTCCTGTCATGCCCCAGAATTGTTGTACTTAATGCACCTTTTTATTCATATGATGCCCTACTTATTCCCTTGTTTTACCAGTTTATGAACTCTTTCTACATAGTTTTAATGCAATAGCGAACTTTTGCACTTAGGTTGTATTTTATATAAGAATACCTTCATTTTATGCATTTATAGGATTAATGCACATTAAAATGTTGTTAATGTAGATTGTCTTGTTCTTGCATTGCATAGGGTTCCTGCACCAAGTATATGTGGACCACTTCATCATTCAAGATTTCCACGAAGGAAAATGATACTTGGTGTTACGAACACACATTCAGAATGATCTTGGATCCTTTTTGACAGCCATAGGTGCACCTATATTTTATTGAGTTGTTCCTACACTAAAGAGCAACATTTGTACACAAGAGAGCAACCAATTTGGGGTTTTTATACATAAGCACATTTTCGGGAAAATCTGGGAAAGGTTTTTGTTCAAAATGTTGTTTGGACACCTCCACATCATTCAAAATGTACCAGGTTGTGTAGATTGTTTTTTATGGAATAATTAATGCTTCAGCCCCAAATTCAATGCAGTGTTTAAACAACCAACTTCCTCCTAGATTTTCATGTAGATGAAGTCGAATATGAAAATTCGGAACATGGGTTGTTATCCCAGTATAGGAAATTGAGCACAACATAGGTCGTTTTCAAAAATTCATCATGGTTTCGAATATACAAAGTGGTCTTTGAGGTAGATTTCTAGAGAAATCAGGTAAAACGAAGATTTGAAAAAGTAGCCAAGTAGTCAAATTCGAGCATAATTTATGAGGTAATGGAGATGAATTAGAAAATTCCAAGAAAGGTTGTTGTTGGAAACATGACAAATTAGGTTTGCTCTAGACAGATTTCCTAGATTCACATTGGTCTAAGAGTTACATGAGGTTATTTGAGGAATTTTTATAAAAAGACTCCTTTTTACATAATTCCAAAATATGCCCTGATTTGCAAAATTCGTATCAGATTTGTGTTTCTTAAATTGGATCATGTTTTAATTAGATCACCCATCCATGGAATATTGTTGGGATTCAATCTCCATATTGTTTTCAAAGGATTGGCTTGTTTAAATCCAAACTTGTAATGTAAAAAGATTATAAAAATAGAGCTATGGCTCCAAGCGTAGCTAGAAAAATGATTCTTTGTATTTTCATGCTACTGAGATGAGTGTTGGGGGTCTTCCCCTTCCTTAGATAATTTGGAGTGGGATTACTGAGCTCAATATGAACTAAAGGACTAAACTTTATTAATATAATTTGAATGTCAGGTTCATGCATCTCATTCTTATTTCCTATAATGTAAATCTTGCCCTCATAGACTGAGCATTTTCCTTAAATGGAAATGAGCCAGTTTTCTAGGGCCTAGCCAACTCAACTCGTTCTCCCTATTTTATAGTTGTGTACATTAGGTGTAGGAATGACTAGTTAGAAGGTTTCTTTCTTTGTGATTGAGTGTGAAGGTTTGATAATACTCTTGTGGTTATCTTTCTTTAATTGCGTAATCTAATATCTGAGGGATTTTTCTGTGTTAAGTGTGTTTCATTTCAAACTAAGAATTCTTATTTATTTCCCTATTCATTGCAATGTGTCCTTTTATTGTGAGAAATTGTTTCTAGAATCATTTCTAAATGATAGTCAGGGTTGCAATTTTTGATGATTTAAGTTATGTTCAAATATTTGTTTCTTTATAGAAAACATACTTTGATTGAAATATAAATCACAACTGCGTGATGGTATTAATCTCTCTGTGTATAATATTATGCTCAAATGATATCCCTTACCTTAATGAATGACCATGAATCAACGTTTTGAGTACAAGAATCGTGGATGTTTTTTTCTGTATCCAAGACTGAGAAATAAAGGATTTTATGTTAAGACTAAATTCATTCATATCCAGGGTATATGTCACTCTGTGATAAACACTCAGAGAGGGTTTGAGGCTGGAATCTTTTAAGTAATGTTTCTTTATTTAAATGTGGGAGTTTATCATTTATTGAAACTGATAGAATTTCCATTGATCTTTGCAATTTATCTTTTCAAACCGAAGTTTTCATTTGATTTGGGATCTCTTACGTTGCTGCTTAAATTAACTTTTCCTTTTGCATTTGTCAATTTCATGCTTGATGAACATAGCATATTGATTTATAAATTAAGGAATGAAGGGTTGTTGAGTGAACATTCTTTCTGGTACAGGAACAAAATCCTTACAGTACAGGAACACGGTGGTTCCAGTACAGGAAAATAATCATTCTGAGTGCAAGAATAGAATCATTCCTGTACAGGAATAGGGCTGGTCTTGTACAGGAACAAAATTTTCATAACAAAAAAAATGAAATCACAATATTTTCCTAGTACATGAATCGTAGTACATGAGTAGATCTTCTTTTTCAAGCATTTGATTTTTGTAATTGATTTATTGAGTGTCATGAATTTTGAGTTTATTTATTTAGTTTAAGAATTATTTTTCCAGTAAAGTATTCAACTATTATTTCCCGAGTGAGAGTCTAGTTTCCAGAGTAGTGTGTGGTGTCAATGTATTAACTAGTGGTGTGAGTAGTTTCCACACAACTAGGGTTTTGTTTCGCAAGTTACTAAAGTCTCTCTCTGGCAGTTCCAGTGTTGTACATCCAAGATTACGAATTCCTAGATTTATAATTAAATCTTAGGTTGTTTATTACACCCAACATTTCAACATTGTTGCTGAGGAGGTGCTTAGGGGATTGGGCTTTGTAAAATGCTACAGTTTGGTTTTATTTTCACCTAGATTCTCTTGCAAGTTTATGTTCTTTGTATTTATTTATTTCCTACATATCTTGGTTATTTGAAGGTTTTTCATTACTGAGGTGTTGTAAGAAGACCCCCACTATATATACATTACCATTGTGCTGACAAAATATACTAGTTGGCTTGTTGAGAATAGGAAAATGGTATTTTGTGGAATATTCCAATGAGGAGTTTTGAACTTGCTGAAATAATATACAAGTCATCCAATGATGAACTCATAAGTGAAAAAAATATTATTTTTCTTAAACATAAACATAATACTATTAAATTTTTGGTTTCAAAATTGAATGACTTGGAGGAAGAAAAAAAGAAGAGTGAAGAACCATTGTTGATCTTTTACACCATCTGTAGAAAGAAACAATTCCTTGGAATGTGTCTACTTAGTAGCATGAAAGTTTGTATAATTTTGTGAAGGGGCTCATGCAACAAAACATTTCTCATCATTGTTAGGATCACTAAAGGTACTCAAGAAATCTAGTAAGGAATCGAATCAACCACTAGGTATAACTCAAAACCCATCACCATTTAATACTTGGACTAATGCTTATTATCCTGAGCAAGTTCCTCAACAGATTTATAATCCTACAATTCCATGGAAAATTTTCAATCCTCCTCCAACTAAATACCTTACTTTGTGGCGACAGTGGCCCTCTCCCTGCACCTCATCCTTGAATCAAATATCTCCATGGCATCAGAAATGGTTTGGATCTCCAGCCCTAGGGCAGTGTTTCAAGAAAAATCAACAACAAATACCACAATTTCCACTCAATACACTACCAAGTCTTTCTCCTCCATGGTCCCAAATACCTGTGTAACCTTATCCTAATCCATGTCCTAGCCCCTACACCAATCCTTATCCTAGCCCATATCCCAATCCATACCTTATTCCTAATTCAAACCCTCAACCTAACCCTAGTCCACACCCTAACCCTAATCCTAACAAGGAGGTTGCACAACAATTTAAAATACTTGTTCTTCCTGATGGTTTCCCTACTGAACAAAATGTAATATCTTCAAGATTAGGGGAAGGGGTGAGTTTGGAAACATTACCTATCACTACAAAACATTCACCTCAGGAAGATCTAATTCAAATACCATTAGAGGAGAAATATTTCATTGAAACCTATTGTCAATTTTTTGTTGAATCTAAAACCCCTAAAATTTCCCTTAACCATTCTTGTCAATTTGAAAAGTAGATATTTGAGCCCGGACATGAGGGATTTTTCTTTTGTCTTTCACTATAATGCCCCCTCCTCCAAGGTCCGCCCAAGAAACCAACTAGCTCGAAACAATGTGATGAGAGAGGTTACTAAGGGATTCAGTCTTGTATGTGACCTTAACGAAATGGAATCAACGAACATATCAAACAAGCCAATCCACATAAGAAAAAAAGCCTGAGGAGACATGTCAACCACTCAGATAACTTCTCCTTGAGTCCCACCGATGATTTAATCCTTCTAACCCAGAGTCTCTCTCATGCTATGGGAAGGAGAGCAACTAAAAAATTAAAGTTGCTCTCATAGGCCTCTGTACCAGTGACTGTGGACTTTTCCCCAAAGATCTGTGCCAACAACCTCGAGACTTGAGCCACTTTTCGAGCCCATAATATATTCCTCTACCCAAAACTTGGTACAACCTTCAAAATCCATCAAATACATGATAACAATGCTGGTAAATCAAAAATTAACCTTAGGACTAGGCCTGAGCATCCCCAACTGGGACTGACATTCTGTCAAAGACTTGGAATCAAGGCAACCTACAGGTCTAGGATACAAGATAGAGCATAAATGAATGAAAGAAATTATGAAACATAACCAGAAGGATCACCTCCTTCTCCATTGAGATATTATATCATCAATTAGGTCTTTCATCCATCCATTGAATAATTAGAAGTAAATATATGAAATAACCATGACATGAACTAGTTACATAACCATTCTTATAACCAACATTAAAACATATAACTATTAGATATATGACAACCATTAAATCCACATATAAATAAATACAAAAGTAAAAGAATTTATCTTTTATTAATCATAGGGAAATTCGACCAGGTTCGAGACTTCCACATACCACCTGATGATAGACATCGCTGAACCAAATCTCTATTTCATCCAATCACCCCCGTGCCATATTCCAAGCATGAATGTGGGATCTCATAGAACAACCAAGGGAATCCAGAGGTTAAACCACCTCCATCCTCACCAAACTATGATCACACAAAAATTGGTGCTCCAATCACAACTGAACCAAACTTGGATTGCCTTCTAGAATTCATCAGTATTCTTGAGGAATTTTTCATCTCCTTGTCTCTCAAGCTTTACTGCAATCCAATCCTGGATCATTAGCCCCTAAACTAAGACCTGTCTCTCAATTTTTACCACAATCCAAACTCAAATCACGAGGCCCTAAACCAAGAATTCTCCCTCAGGATTTACAGTGTATCCTTCCAAAATTGGTCAAGGGATTCCTATGCCTTTGGGAATGAACCTTAAGACCACCTCTACCCTGGATTCCAAAATCCATCTGGGAAATCAAAGCTAAAAACTGAAAGAAACATACCAACACCATAGCATCCTGAAAAAGGAAAGGTTAGGTTGAAAATCACTGTCATAACTAGGTAAAACCATGCCATTGTCAGCAAGAGAACCATACACTAACATGCAAATCCATGCATGTCCAAATCATCTAGGAAATCACACATGTGAAAGGTTACTTGCTAGTATTCCTGCTGAAGCTACTTAATCTTATTCTTCATCCTTGATCCTTGCTTTTGCTTCCTTTCCCTTTGTTTTCTTTTCCTTCCACAATCCAAAGCTAGAGTGCTCCAAGAAAACTCTAAGTGACCAAGAGTGAGAGAGAGAGAGAGATAATAATGAGAGAGCTTCAAACTTGAATTGACAAAAGGTTAGTAAAATATTTCCCATTTATCCTTAGAATCCTTTTTATGAATGAGGCCTCTAATTTATTCATTTTCCATTATTTTCCTTCAATTTCCTCCTCACATGAAACCTATGACCTTTCACTTTACTTTTTATCTATTTTCCTTTATTTTCATTAATAAATGTGCCAAAATGACCTTTTTCCTTTAATGCCTTTTCCTTAGCCCTTTCCAATTTTACTTAGTCAAAACACACATCTAGTGATGCCCATAAGGATATATTTGCCCAAACTTTAGCTTGGAATAAGTTTCCATTAACTGTGGTCTTATTTTTACTTTATTAACTTTTATTACATGAAATTTTCACCAAGAATGCTACAGAACCCCCCCTTGGGGAACACCGTCCTTGGTGTTGAACCATACCATGACCTCAACAAAACCATTGAAAAGAAAACATATTTCCCATGGAGCTTTATAACTTAACTTGTTGGAGTATTTACAATGAAAGAACTGCTCAAAAGAAAAATATCATGACAACATAACAATATAACAACCATAATAATATGACACCCATACCGCTTATTGGAGATTTATAACTTAGCTCATGGAGGTATTTACATCCATATAGATATACATACATATATCAAAACATCAACAAAACATATGCCAAACATGTACGAACATCAAACGAAAACTTCTTTGCCTCAAAAGACAAATAATGAAGGATACAAGGCCTGCATCTAATCTGCCATCTCCCATGTAGCTTCTTCAGGCCTAAAGTGCTCCCACTACAGTTTAAATTGCTCTATGGCTATGTTCCTAAGCTTGAGATGTTTCCACTGCAATATGCACTGGGGCTCCCACTGGAACGCTCCTTCTTGGTCCACTTGTAATACAAACTAATGAATAACATGATCAACATCCTTTATATACTTATTAAGCAATGAAATATGGAAAAAATCATGTTATTTCACTATTGGAGGTAGTGCAAGTCGATATGTCATTGGTCCAATCCTCTCAGGGATATCAAAAATCTCGCAATACCGTGGTGCCAACTTGGCACATGAACCAATCCTGAAAGAGATTATCTTGGGATTGATGCACAAATACACATGCTCCCCAACCTGAAACTCCTTGAAAACCTTGGCCTAATCTGCATAACTCTTTTGTCTATCATGTGTTGATTTTAGATTCTTCTTTATAATGCACATTTCCTACTCCATGTTTTCCAACATTTTTAGTCCAATAAGTACCCTGTTCACTGGATCACTCTAGCTAATGGGAGTGTTACAACTCTGTTCATTCAATGCCTCGAAAGGATTCATCCTCACTGACTCCTGACAACCATTTTTGTATGTGAACTCAACCATTCGAAGATACTCCTCCCATTTCTTTTGTTTGTGGATCACGTACATCCTCAAAATATCCTCCAAGAACCTACTGACCCTCTCTATATATCCATATTTCTGGAGATGATAAGTTGTACTAAATGTCAACTTTGTGACCAAACCTCCAAATAGATCCTTCCAAAACTTGGAAGTGAACTTTGCATCCCTTTCCAACGGAATCTTCTTTGGAACACCATGGAGTCTCAATATCTCTCTGATGAACACCTGTGCTACCTCATTGACTGAATATGTAGTCTTTACTGGAACGAAGTGAGCTACCTTGCTCAACATGTCAACCATGACCATAATAGAGTCATTTTGCTTTACTGTACTTGGAAGATCTGTGAAGAAATCCATGGAAATGACCTCCCATTTCCATTTTGGAATTGCTATTGGTTGTAGTAAACCACCTAGATTATTACATTCTGCCTTTATCTGTTGGCAATCTAAACATCTAGCCACAAACTCTACCACTTCCTTCTTTAGATTTGGCTAATAGTAGAACTTATTAACATCCATCAGTGTCTTCTAATATCCTGGATGAACTGAGTATGTCTTGGCATTAAATTCCCTCAAGATAAGATTCTTGAGCTCACTACAATTCGACACATAGATCTTGTCTATAAATCTCACAAATCATCTTTCGTGAGATGATAGTCTGCATCTTAATCACCTGTACATGTACGTGTACTTGTGCTCTATTGTAACCTATGCATAATATCCATGTATTTGTCATCTCACTATCATGACTACCAGATCCTATCCTATAACTCTATCCATAAGAGCTCATCGCTGCTATATGATTCACCTATACCTTCCTGCTAAGAGCATTTACAACCCGATTCTCCTTCCCTTTGATGTATTTGGTCCTAAAGTCAAACTCATTAGGGGTAACCAACCATCTAGCTTTCCTTACATTTAGATTTGGCTAATAAATCAAATACCTCAACCCACTCTGATCGCTCATGAATGTAAACCTCTTGCCAAGAAGATAGTGCCTCCACATCTTCAATGCATGTATAATCCCTGGAAGCTCAAGATTGTGCGTTGGATAGTTCTTCTCATGCTCATTCAGTTTTCATGACTCATAGCACACTACCTGCCCTCCTTGTATGAGAACTCAACCAAGTCCTCTCTTCCAAGTATCTGTACACACTAGAAACGCCTTGTCCAGATCCAAAATCTTTAGCACTAGTGCATGTGTCAACAACTACTTAAGTTGCTCAAAATTAGCCTCACATTCTTCTGTCCATTTGAACTTCTTACCTTTCCTCTGCAATGATGTGATAGGATATGAAATGCATGATAAGTTCCTCATGAACCTCTTGTAGTAACCTGCCAGTCCCATAAATGATCTCACATCATCCACATTCTTAGGAGCTTCCCACTCCATAATAGTCGTTATCTTTTCTAGATCCACTCTATGCCATTATTGGAAACAACATGGTCTAACTAATGTAACTCAGTCTAAAAGAATTTGCACTTGCTAAGTTTAGCATACAACTTATGCTCTCTTAGCAATCTCAACATTGCTACTAAATGCTCTCCATGTTATTCCTCATTCTTAAAATATACCGGTATGTCATCAATGAATACAATAACAAAATTGTCCAGATAAGGACGCAACACTCTATTCATCAAACACGTAAATGTAGTTGGAGCATTAGTCAAACTGAATAGAACAACAACAAACTCATAATGCCCATACCTGGTCCTAAACACAGTCTTGAAGATATCCTCTTCCTTGAAGCATACCTAATGGTGTCCTGATCTCAAATCGATCTTAGAGAACACTCTTGCTCCCTTCAACTGATCAAAAAAATCATCAGTGCTCAACAATGGGTATATGTTATTGATTGTTACTTTTTTCAGTTGCTTGTAATCAATGCACAATCTAATAGTACCATCTTTCTTCTTCATGAACAACATTGGTGCACCCCAAGGTGATACACTCGGCCTAATGTACCGCTTTTCCAACATTTCCTTCAGCTGCAACTTTAACTCAACCAACTCAGGTGTGATCATCCTGTAAGGTGCTTTTGATGTTGGAGCTTCCCCTAGCACCAACTCAATAGAAAATTCTACCTCCTTGTGAGGTGGAAATTCTGCAATGTCCTCAGGAAATACATCCTGAAACTGCTACAAAATTGGGTATCTACTTAACACATTTGCATCGTCAACCTCCTTACCCTTGTCACTAGAGATGTGTACTGCAAACATCATACAACCTTTTCTACAACTACCTTAGCTTGTATAGTGGTAACCATCCTCACTAATGTATGTTTCTTCTTCCTCTGCAAAGTTTTCTTTTTCCCACTATCATACACACACTAAATAGCCTTGTCGAAGAAATCGACTTTGGCTCTGTGAAGGTATAAGCAATCCATACCCAAAAGAATATTATACAAATGCAATGGTAATGCATTCAAATGTGCTGCTATAGGCATACCATTTAACTCAAATGCCCAAGATCTTACCCAATGGTGAACTCACTTCTTTGTAGTTGTAGCCAACTGTACCAACCAAGATTCTGCATGCACATTTTTCTTAAACCACACTTATCCACTAGGTCAGGATTAATATAGCTATAGTTAGATCCAACATCAATCAAAATAGAAAAAACTTGATCACAAAGCTTATCATCCATCTCAATGATCGATGCCTAATGATCTGCCTACATGTTGTCCACATCTGTATAGATTCGACGAATATTTTTACCAATATCGCCAATAGTATGCACCTCATGAGCACTATAGATCTCGGGTCTACCACCAGTTTGATACTACATACAATCCCTCTTATGATGATTGTTACCACATATCTAACACTGCAATGGTTCCCTACCAGCACCTCTAGCCTACTGCTCTCCACATCCCTTCTCAGTTATATTGAATCTCTTGTAAGGAACTCCATTTTATTTCTTACTTGCATCTTGAGGTCTTCCTCTCGTTGGTGGGCATTTTATTTTAGCTTTCTCATTTCTTTTCATGTCATGCTTTGGCTCAACTTTGCGCTTCAACTGCTCATAACAATGCTTCAACATTTGGAGGGCCTCCTCCAATGATCTAGGCTCATCAAACTTAATTTGGTCTTTGTATGCAACTAGAAATCTTCTAATCAATCTATGTACCTTGGCCTTCTCCTCCCTAACATAAGCTACATATCTCAACAACTCCAAAGATATTCTAGTATACTCATCATCTATTATAGAACCCATCCACAACTCATAAAACTCCTTAGCTCTGTCATCATACTACCTCTCAGACAAGTACTTCTTCTTGAAGAGCCTTTCAAATGGATGCAAAGTCAAATCCTCCTCATGTATACCTTTGACATTATTCCCAACTTCCCACCAAATATCCACTTCAACTTTGATAATGAAAGTGGCTATCTTTGCTTTCATGTTTTCTGAATAATCATGCATTCAGAAGAATTTCTTCATACCAAGCAACCATGCTTTTGCATACTATGAATTATTCATCTCTCCATCAAAGGTAGGTGTATTTTCGTTCTTAAACTCATCTGAAAAGTATCTCCAATCACTCCTCCTATAAGGATGATGACGATGATGATCATGATGTCTATCAGAAAAAAAAAAAAAAACCAGAATAATAGTTGTGTTGATCACCTCTCCTATCCGGAGTGTCCAACATCCTGCCATCTTTGATCGTGTTAGATCTATCCGACCCATGTCTACTAGGAGACCTACTACTATATGCTCGTTAGTTCTGTCCTCATGTCCATGGCTAATCTGTCACTGGAAATCTGACAAAATATGAAGTAGTATCACATTCAACTCTTCCTTTTTCTCTTGTGCCAACATGATTCTGTCATTGTCCACTTTGAAACTCCTTATTTTTCTTTCACGCTTCTCATTGTGTCTACCAAGTCAGAACAATTCCCCACACCATGCTGCCCATCAGATGCATAGGGAGATTCTATGTAGTCTACCACCTTGACAACCATTTGATCTCTTTCTTGGAAGGCATACTATGTCAGCTAAACAAAATCACAATAAACCAATGTACCTTAGCATAATTCAAGGCGGATGCCTTGTTTGCAAGATCATCAAATCAACGCGATACATGTGTAACATAATCATAACATCATATAAACATATATCAAGTATGTGTATCAATGCATAAACACCATTCTAGCTAGTGTCTAGTCATCAATGCAAGGCCATATTAACAATGCATGTTGTGAGCTCATGCATGACAAAAACCATTGCTCCATTACACACATTACCACATGCAACAATCAACATGCATAAGGAATGCCTAATCAACTACACATAAATATGAATGCATGTAGTTGAGCATAAGTGATAAATTCTTGTAATCAACCTACAAAACAAATACATGTAATCAAAAAATTCAATAATCGACTTGACATAAAAGGATGTATTCAAGAAACATATAATCAACATGCAAGCGATATATAACCATATGCAACCAGTCATAAATTTCAGATGATGCATCCCACAAAATCACATCAAGCAGCTCATGACAACCTTACTACAATCATGATCAACATGATGTAATGCAATAAACACATGGAATTAAAATGTAAGAGGCACACATGCAACTGAAATGCATGCATGACCAAGAACCTTCACCCAAGGAGAGTGTAACCATGCTCTGCTACCAATCCGTAATACCCCCTCCTCACAGGTCCACCCACGAAACTAGTCAGTTGGGGAAACATGTGATGAGAGAGTTTACTAAGGGATTCAATCTCCTAGGTGACCTTAAGGAAATAGAATTGACAAAAAATATAAAAAAAAAACCATCCACATCATCAAAGCACCCTAAGGAGACATGGTGGCCACTAAATCAGCCTGTCCCTGAGTCTCACTAATGTTTTAATCTCTTTAACCCATAGTCACTCTCATGATATAGGTAGGACAATGACCAACAACTCAAAGTCACTCTCATAGGCCTTTGTGCCAGCATCCCCAAGATTTGAGCCACTTTTCAAACCGAGAATGCCAACCTCTCCTCGAAACTTTCTACAACTTTTAGAATCCATCAAAGACATGGTAACAATGCTAATAAATAAAAAATCAACCTCAAGACTAGGCCTTAGCATCCCCAACCAAGATTGACATTCTATCAAACACTTGGTATCAATGCAACCTACAGGTCTAAAATACAAGACATAGCATCAATGAATGAGAGAACTTATGAAACATAACCAGAAGGATCACCTCCTTCTCCATTCAACTATTATATCATCAATTAGGTCTTGCATCCATCCATTTAAAAATTATAAGTAAACACATGAAATAACCATGACATTAACCAGTAACATAACCATGCTTATAACCAACGTTAAACCATACAAATATTAGAGATATGACAACCATTAAATCCAAATATAAACAAGTACAAGAGTAAGAGAACTTATATTTTATTAATCATAGGAAAATCCGACCACATTTGGGACTTCCACATACGACCTGACCATAGACATGGTTGAACCAAGTCTCTCTTTTAGCCAGTCACCCATGTGCCATATTCCAAGCATGAATGTGGGATCTCATAAAACAACCAAGGGAATCTAGAGGTTAAACCACCTCCACCCTCACCAAATCGTGATCACATAATAATTGGTGCTCCAATCACAACCGAACTAAACTTGGAATGCCATTTGAAATCCATCACTATGCTTGAGGAATTTTCTGTCTCCTTGTCTCTCAGGCTTTACCTGAATCGAATCCTAGATAACTAGGCCCTAAACCGACACCAGTCTATTAGGCTTTATTCCAATCCAAACCTAGATCATTAGGCCCTGAACCGATACTTGTCCCTCAACCTTTACTGTCCATCCCACCAAAACCGGTCAAGGGATTCCTAGGCCTTTGGTAATGAACCTTGAGACCACCTTCACCCAAGATTCTGAAATCCATCTAGAAAACCAAACCTCAAAACATAAATAAACATCCCAATACCATAAAATCTAGAAAAAGTCAAGGCTAGGGTGAAAACCATTGCCATAACCTGGAAAAACCATGCCATCAATAATAAGAGAACCATACACTAACATGCAAATCCATCTATGTCAAAACCAGCTAGGAAATCACAGATGCAAAAGGTTACCTGCACATTTTCCTATTGAAGCTACTTAATCCTGCTCTTCTTCCTTGATCCTTTATTTCCTTCCTTTCCCTTTGTTTCCTTTTCCATCTTTGATCCAAAGATAGAGTGCTCCAAGGAAAATCTAAGTGACCAAGAGTGAGAGAGAGAGAGAATAATGAGAGAGATCCAAACTTGAACTGACAAAAGGCTAGCAAAAGCTTGCCCACTGATCCTTAGAATCCTTTTTATGAATGAGGCCTCTAATTTCTTCATTTTCCATTATTTTCCTTCAATTTCCTCCTCACACGCAACCTATGACCTTTCACCTTACTTTTCTCCTATTTTCCTTTATTTTCATTAATAAATGTGCCAAAATGCCTTTTTTCCTTTTAGTGCCTTTGCCTTATCCTTTTCCAATTTTCCTTTGCCAAAAAACACATCCAGTGATGCCCACTAGGAAATATTTTCCTGAAATTCAGCGTGGAGTCAATGCCCCTTAACCGTGGTCTTATTTTTCCTTTACTAACTTTTATTACATGAAATTTTCACAAGGGTTGTTACATTCACCATATCCTTCATGCCTCCAAGGGAGTGATTATCAAGCCATGGAATATTTGTAAAAGTTAGAGAATCATAAATATGTAGATCCCATTGAATATTGGTTTCAAGCAGTCATCATCACACCTTATTCCCTCATCATTCAACAACTCTTGTTACCATAACAATTAAAGCAACTAGTTGCTCATACTTTGGTATGTCTTGAAGTTTATTCTTTAAAATCAAGTGTAAGTATATTTAGCATTCTAAAATGCACATGGCTACGTTGTAAGTACTCCTAGACTTGAAGGAGATCTTCACTTCTCTTAATTATGGTAGGGTAGTATAGAAACATAAATAAAATTGTTACAGCAACGCTCTTAAAATTGAAATTCCTAAGGCACAACTATTGAAATTTCTATCATAATGCACCCTTGGGTAAGACTTGTCAAAATAAATTCACTCTTAATGCCTCATATTTATAAAGTGTCTTTGATTATTGGCAAAGATTATTCATTGGATCAATTAGGGAGGATTTTTATTGTTATACCTTCCATTTATAAGCTTAAAAACCTACTTTTGACCTATTCATTCTAGCAGACTATCATCCAAGAAACATTTTCAAAGTTTCTCTTTGAAGGTATTGATGAAAATACTCCAATGGTTGACCACTCCTATAAAACCTTAATAATATTTCATGGTAACCCTGGCATGACCAACTCGAGGAATCTTTGAGTCATTATCTGAGATGTTTTCTTTAAAATGAGTCTTTAGGGTAGAAGGACCAGCTAGTAAATATTAGTAATTAAAAACTTTTTGAGCCATCCCATGCTCTTAAGGAGAATATTTTCCTCCCCACCGATTACGTAAGCTATTTAAGCTTAATTATAATTAGATTTTCTTTTAAAATGATTAATTGAGGGATAGGAGGTCTCATTACAAGAAAATATGATACGTATTCCCTTGTTTTATGAGTTTATGAAGTCTTTCTACATTCTTTTAATGCAATAATGAAGATTTGCGCTTGGGTTCTATTTTATATAAGAATACATTTGTTATATGCATTTCTAGCATTAATGCTCATTAAAATGTTGTTAATGTAGTTTGTCTTGTTCTTGCATCGCATAGGGTTCCTGCATCAAGTATATGTGCACCACTTCACCATTCAAGCTTGCCACAAAGGTAAATCCTAGTTGGTGATACAAATATGCATTTGGAATGATTTTGGATCCTTTTTGACAGTCATAGGTGCACCTATATTTTATTCACATGTTCCTGCACTAAAGAGAAACATTCTTGCACTAGAGAACAACCAATTTAGAGATTTTACACATCGACAAATTTTTGGAAAAATATGGAAAAAGGTTTGTGTTCAAAATATTGTTTGGACAACTCCACATCATTCAAAATGCACCAGTTCATATAGATGGATTTTTAGGGAATAATTAATGCTTCAACCCCAAATTCGTAGTAGTGTTCAAACAACCAACTTCCTCCTAGTTTTCTGTGCAGATGAAGTCGAATATGGAAATTCCAGAACATGGGTTTTTATACAAGTATAGGCAATTGAGTAATTTGTGGGCGGTTTTCCAAAAATTCATCACGGTTTGGGAGTGTTATGCCCTATACTAATAGTTGTCATATGTCATGATTGACTTGGCCTAGTTCTGAAATATGTTCATACCTTTACTTGTTGCAAAGGTTTTCCACATTTGAAAAAAAAAAAAAATGTAAAGAGGGTATACCCTAAAAGAAGAAACAGAGGTTAAAAAGAATAAATAAAAGGTCAAAAAATGAAAGAAAATGAACCCCAACAAAAACAAAATACCATGAAATTGTGCAATACCAAATGCCACTACTATTTTACTTTGTAGAATAATAATTGCGTGCAACTTATTACCTGTGCCACAATCCATGGTAACCAAATAACTTAATGTTGGTTATTCCATGTTTTCAATTTCATGTTTTAGATATAAAGAGTAAAGATATGACGAAACAGTTTAATCTTGGCAGATAAGTAGATAGGTAGAGTGAATAAAAGGAGCTCAACAGTTTAATCTGAGCTCTTGGATATAATAAGTGTAGACTTAGATAGGCACCACTATGTAAAAGAAAAGAAAGTTTGAAAAGGGTTTGCCATTCTAAGTGCACCGTAATAAAGAAGTGAAAATGCTAGGGTAAAGTAGATAGGGTAAGTAGATGATGGATGTAGAATAAATGGTTGCATGAGATGTTTAAGTACAATCCTTAAATAATTTACTTTCACCACTAAGCAAGGCATGTATCACATGGAAAGGAACATCAACATTCAAAGTCAAAATAATTAACTTCCCTACTCATTCCCCTAAAAATCTTCACTAATTCCCTAAAGTGCTAAAGGTAATTACCAAAGTTAGAGGGGCTCAGAGCATTTCTCTGACTTTTGGAGGGCTCGGACCCTCGACCCAATAATTGGAAATGCCTAAAGTACTTAAGTCCCTTTCATCAACATCAACCCCCCATAACATCACTCATTCCTTTGATAAAACTTTTCCTAAGTAAAATCTGATTTTACTTAGGGAAATTGAAATAAACCCTCATAAAAACCCTTTTATACAGTTTAGCCTAAGTCAATATGTTATATGATGAAAATCTTTCGAAAGCATTGGACTTAGCACTTTCCCATTCATTTGGTCATATTAACCATTAATGTTTTATTATATAATTCCCAAATAAAAGAAAATTACCCACGCATGTATTATTATATTATGAAAAACCCCAAATTATTACATATCCTGCCCCAGTAGTTAAGTATAACCATAAAACAAATAATAAATGGGATTAATTAACTAATCTGTAGTTGATTAACAACCCGACCCCACCACCATTTAATGAGGATTAATTTAGTCATCTGGACTAATTAATAACTCCTAATCAATCAAATCACCCTCGATACTATTAGCTCCTCTAATGAGTATCGAGCCCGCCCTGTTATCCATAAGTCATGTCATTACCCTGACCATCGTTCAATCGGATCCTTCAGATCCGATGGCCTTCGCTCATATCATGCGAGCCTTTTGGTCGACCTTTAGCGCGCAATGTGAGTGGTTTCATGAATAGTTCCGATGCTACGTGTCGAAAGATGTATGGAATCACACTGCTCCCCACAAATAGCACTTACCCTCCAAAAGTGGTGTAATGAAACCCACTTACCGCCTCCCGCTAATGAAAAAATGTCAAGTCACCTCCCCGGTGATGCCACATGTCAGTATCACAAAACTAGCCAAAAACTTTGACTTTGCATAAAAAACAAAGTTAATCTATTTTCTGTCCTTATTCTAAAGACTCATGCATGCAACCAGAACGTGAATTCGACTAGCTCGTATTCCAACCATCACATGCCCCGAAAATTGTAGTCTGATGCCGCTCCAGTCCACCATTTGCACCCAATGAACCAATATTCCATTTCCAATCACTCCGTAAACAGGTATTTATGAGTTTCCTTCCAGAAACCCTATAAATACTTAATTTCCTCTGTGATTACATTGAAAACGCCAAAATTCAGTGTAATTCAGTTACAAAACTTAAAATTAAAGACTCCCAGGACCCTCTATTTTCACCAAATTTACTCAAAAACCCCATTTCCATCTCTGAATCCACAAGAACCATAAATGGAAACCCCCGTGGCCCTCCGTGTACCTTCTGTCACCACTCCTCATAGAGATTTGGATTATCTGCCCTTAGCAGATAAAGATTTCCAAATCAAAGACCTCACATTTGATGACTCCCCCTTGAAACTACATTGTAAATACTAGAACCTTTACCTCAATAATGTTGACAATATTGGTCTATGGGAATGAAATCTCCCAAAGTACCGATTCCCTTCTGTGCACATTTTTCCAGACATTGTTCACTAGTGCCATGCCAATTCTGACCCTAACCTTAGAGATGTAATATCCCCTGACTAGCAAATCCTTTTCATCATTACAGTAGACACCCTCGATGAAATATTGCAGTTACAACCTAGTGAGAACATTATCCCTTTGTCTATTGCTGGTTTACTTGACAATTCTTCTAAATTATCCAGCTCAGGGATCGCCAAAGTTTGCAAAATGTTCATGTTATAACAATACATTTCTGAAAACCCTCCACCCTACATGACATGTTATTTTACAAGCTTAGGGAGGGATATTATTACCATGATTGCTTATATTCTTGGTTTCACAAGCAGTGAATATGTGTATGAAATGACTTTTGCTTATCTGACTATCTTCACCCCTAGCCAGCTCCCTACTGCCAAGTATGACTATGTTGCGTTCATAGCTGACAAAATCCATGATCAGTTCATGAGATTGGAAAATGAGAGAGTTTTCAAGTATCCCACAATCTTGTATCACCTTTTCCTGTATTACCAAACTGACAAATTCCCATTCTCTATGAATAAGCTTGATACCAGAGGTAATGCCAGATCAATCATTTTCTAGACTTCCATATTTGATTACTCATACACTTCTCCCTATTCATACAATGAATTCATAGATCAATTTGTCTACCCTGTAACCACTATGCTGACATGACATCCTCCCCCATGTATTCGTGATGATATCAAGAGAATCCTTCAACTATCAAAGCAATATAAGACAGGTGACTGGTACTTGTACCAAAATCACACTGAGATCTGAATCTATGGTTGTGAACTCCATCCTTTCAAGCTGCCTAAGTATGTTCCGATGAGATTGTTTTCTCTGGAATATTACAGGAAAATGTTCCACTTTGACCAAATTCATTTCACCATGGTAAAGAAGAACGCCCAATTGAGGATCAAATACCACTTAGGCCCCTTTGTGTGAAAAAATAGAGAAGCAGGGAAAAGAGCAGAAGAAATCATAGAAACAACAATGAGACTAAAGAAAAGCTTTGCCTGGATGCATGACCCTCATGGTTTCATTAGTGGCAGGAGGGTAAAGCATAAGCTGTCACCATACATCCATCACAGAATCCCTAAGATAGACCAATATGCCAATTTAAATGAATAGAGAGAAGGGACATTGATAGAGGAAGATAGTGATAAAGTTGAAGTGGAGAATGTAATGAAATATTTGGAGAAGAGACTTGACTTGCACTCTTTTGTACAGTTGCTAGCTGAAACCTCTCCAAAGCCAACATAGGAAACTAGTGTTCCTACATCAGAAAAAATAGGACAACCACAAGTATCAGAATAGCCAGAGGTATGAGAGTAGCCTGAAATCTCTGAAGAAAGAGCTCCACCACAGCCACACCTAGCTCTTACAAATGTGGAAAATCCCCTAGTAGTGCAGACTCCTCTAAATGAGGAAAAGAAATTTAAAAGAGAGAGGGAAGTAGCTACCCCTTCTAGCAGACGTATAGATCAAACCTTTGCTAAGAGGAAAAGGTTGAATCTTTATTTAGAGGAAGAGTTTATTGGAGAAACTACAAAGAGCATGCGAAAGGAAGGAACATATAGTTTACACACAGGTGAGACACCCTCAAGTTCACAGAGGTAAGAGCTAGAAAGACAAGAGAGTATAAAAGTTTCATCTCTCAAGTCTTCTTCTGAGAAAGTTATTGATATAAAGGGAAAATTCAAGGAGATAAAGACAAAGAATGAGTAGTTGAAGGCCCAAGCCTATGCTTAGTATTTAAATATGGCCCCTTCAAACCAAACTAGGTTGATGTCAGCCTTTGACATCAAAGAGGAAAATATGCAAATGAGTTTCTTAAAACCCACAATGTTGCAGCCAAAATCCTTTGTAGATTATCTGAAAACTAATTTTGAATTCATGGCTAAAGACATCCACCCTATAGACTAGATTTAACTGCACAAAAAAATGGGTAAGATGGTGTATTCTACACTGACTAGTAAGGCAATGATGGCAAATAGGTTGCAAAATTGACTGAGCAATACTACTGCCCAATTGCAACTACAAAAGGCCTCCTCGCACGCAAAAGACAATAGAATCAAATAATTGGAGGATTTGGTCATTGAGTTGGGCCATGACCTAAAGGATGTCAAGGTAGTAGAAAGCCTAATAAAGAAGAAAAATGAAGATATAGCTGCACTTAGGAAACAATTGAAATTGCCACCACTCATTCACCATCAGACTACTGAAGCGATTGAGAATAAAAATGAGGAAGAGCTTATGGACTTTGTACTTAAGCTAAATGAGCAATTAAAAGAAATAGAGAAGGAATTAGAGAAAGCAGTACAGTCAAGGCAGAGTGAGTCGACCACACAGCCCTAGATTGTAGTACCCATAGTTTCAACAACAATGCCTTCTACATTCGCATCGGCTTTAGCACCAAACATTCCTTTAGAAATAGCTACACCCATAGAAGCAACAGGTACAGCACAAGCAATAACATCAACACAAACAACAAAGGACTTGATTAAATCCATGGAAGAAATGAAACTCCAAGTCATAGAACTGCAAAAAGTGAAAGAGAAATTCACTACTTTGGAGCAGAAATATGATATATCAAAAATAAATTATGCAGAAGAGACAAGGAAAAGCAAAGGCTTAACCCAACAGATTAAAGCACTAGAGAAAGACCTTACATTTGAAAAGCCCTTGACACAGATCGGAGGATATTTTGGACCAATATCATTGATTCCATCAATGATATTTGGTCATCAATTCAAATTATTTTTGAACAAATTGATTTTGTTAAGCCTGCTCTTGAAGAAGTTTGAAAGACCAGAGAGGAATTGGGTAGAAAGCCTCAAGAGGCAATCCAGTTAACCAATTTTATAAACAGTAGAAAGAGGAAATAGTTGGAACAGTTAAACATTGAGGACAAGATTGCTACCATCCTCGAAATAAAGAAAGTACTGACTAGAAATAATCTAATGCAAGGCCTAGGATGAAAATGTCTAAGAATGTAGGAAGATATCGATGAGTTCATGAGGAAATTTGGCATCTTACAAAGTAAAGGACTCCTAAGTCCTTTAGTCATGAATGACAAGCTAATGGTTCAGATAGACTACATCAACAAGTTCCATCAGCAAGCTGATAGTCAGGCCAGTTCATCTGCAGTCAAGTCATTGCCCACATGGAATGTTCTCTATGATGGTTTGGAGAACCTTTTTTACATTGAACGTGAAGTGAAACAACTATTCCCCATGCAACCCAATTTTGTGAAATATACTGAAGCAAATGAAATCTACAAGAAGCTGATAAGGACAAGAATACCAAAATATGATTGGTGGTCCAGCATGACAGAAATCGTGTAAATTACCATGAATTAAGTGAGGTAAAGAGAAATAATTACCATAGTAAATTTTGGTAAAAAGGGTGAAAAATGGTGAACAGGTAAAGAGTATAAGAGATAGGTGAAAGAGTATCAGTGAAAAGATAAAATTATATGTCTAGCATAGAGTTACTAGCACAATAGCAAGATGCATATTCATAGGACCTGCCTCCAGCTCCTTCAACAAAAACAGGGACAACAACAATCAATTCACTTTTTGTTTCAACATTCAAGACCATCTATCTCTATATTCATGTAAAACATATTTAGTTTTCCTAGAATATATCTCTATTAGTTAGGAGATATTTTTATGTAAACATTTGTATAAATACTTCCTCATTTGAAGTATTGAGGGTGGATTCTTAGACATTTCTGTAGACAATTTACATTTGGAATTGAGGTGTTCTTGAACAAATTTTCTATGGCTAGCTGGAACAAAGTAATAAAGCGAAGGACTTTTACAAGTTACCTGTGTTAAACGAGAAACAAATAAGTATTCTATATCTTGTGTTTTTACAATTTTTCTGGTTTAATCAATATTCATATGTGTTTCATATCTGAATGATAAATGAAAAGATATATTTCAGAAAGAGCTTTACTGCATTCTCTCTTCAAATCGTTTATTTTTCTTAATGTTTTCTTCTAGACTATTTTAAGTAGGGAATTCTTAAATGCTCCCTACTTTCATAGTTTACCATTGTGACCATTTTCCAAAGAATACTTAATTTCTTTTTGTTAATGATCACCTATTTTCCCTCATTTGGACCCTGTTGAAGGATTCTTAGTTGCCCTTCCTCCCTGTTCAAGACCATTTCACCCATTTTAAGCTATCATTTGTCTTTTGTTTAACTATCTTGCTCTGTGAAACTCTCCTTTGTTAAATCAACCTGATCCAGTTAAGCCATCTTCTAGTTGACTCCATAGCCCATTGGCCTGAAATACCTTGTTCTATCCATCTGCTCCTGAATTCCACCACCAAACAAAATCACACCCCCCCCCCCCCCCCCCCCCCCGTTATCATAACTAACCTAATATCCCAAAAAACAAAGCTAAATCACAAAGAGAGAGCCCATTCTGAGTATAGGTTGGCTATAACTTGTACTTAAAATATTGGTTTGTGGTTACCTTGGACCCCTTTCCTTCTTCCAACAACTTCAAGGAAAATATGATCGATAACATAGTGGCGACTCCACTGGGGAATGAACAATTCCTTAGTTAAAACAATTCTTTAAGAAATCTAAAATTTAAATCTAAAGCATCTTAAAGAATTCACAAAAGTTGTTTTGATATCTGTTAAGAAAACAAAAACAAAACCTAAAATTTGGCTTCAGAAAGAACTCGGTAAACTAGGGTGCTAATCTTGATCCTAATCCACCCCAAGTGTTTGAGAACCCCAATCTAATCCCCAGAATTCTTAGAAGACAAGAAATTTTTGTTAGCCCTCGACCCATATTTATATCTCAATCTTGTCCTGCTAAGTGGCTTTACCTAGAATACCTACCCATTGATAAGTACTTTAAAACCTCTCTGTTTCGGACTTCATCCAACTCTGAATTAATAGACCTAGTTCAATACCCAGAGTTCATCAGAGAACTCAGCATCTAGAGAGCTATTTTTTTAGTTGAAAAAAATTTACATAACTCTCCTGAATCTGGTCTCACCATTGAAGGAACTCCTAACCCTTCTATATTTACTTTTTCCTCTGCTAGCTCATCATCTTTCCCTCATATCTCTCAACCTCAAACCACTCTAGATTTGATCATTACTCCAAGCTCCCCATCCACAACTAAAACATCCACTGTTACCCCAACTCCAGCCTTTGTTTCATCACTACCAACAACAATGGTCAGCATATATGCTCCCTTGGTACTACTAGCCAATTTAGTGCCATTCCCTAGGACTACCAAAGTAAGATTACTACTTTCGATGGCACTGGAAACTATACAGCCCAACAACACACCAAGAAGATGACTAATTATTTTCAAATTTATGAAATAGATACTCTTGATGTGCAAATGAGAATATTTGTTGAAAGTTTATCTGGGGAAGTTAGAACTTGGTTCAAAGCCTTAACACCTAATAGTATAGATAGTCTAAGAACTCTCTATCGGTAAGTCTTGAATAGATGGGAGAAAAGGAAAGACCCCCTTCAGATTTTATCTCAATACAAAAACCTAAGAAGAGGACCCCATGAAACTATCTAGGACTGTTGCACTAGATTCAACAATGTGTATAGTGCCATTCCACTAGATCTTAGGCCACTACCTGGTTTATCCTTAATCAAATTCCCAGATGGATTTGACTCTGATATGGCTTTCCAGCTGAGAGAACGAAACCCCCCTACTTTGGAACATATGCAAAGCATAGCAGTCAGTGTTGAAGCCAACCTGCTACCCAAAAGATCCAAGGCCAAAAGTGAAAGGAGGATACCATTAAAAGAAGAAAGCTCACCCTTTGAACAAAAGCTAGATGCCATAATTAAAGGAATGGATAGACTAGGAGATAGAGTGGAGATAATTGAAAGGAAATCTCCTTCGGATAACTAGCAAGCTAATGCAGGTTGAAATCCTAATTTCAGAAAAAATCAAAATCAAAACACTGGAAAGAATGGTCTTGACAAAAACATTAGACCCCCTTTTCAGGAGAACTATGCAAAAGCTTCTCACTTTGAATGCCTAGAAGAATATGCTGAAATAAATTTGATGGGGCTTGATGATGAAGGAGAAGCTTTCTTATCCCAAGATGATCAAGAGGCCCATATACTTAAATAGTTCCAAACTCATCAGGAGAATCATTCAACTTGAGGTAGGGATATGACTCATTCATCATTGAGGTGCACAAACAATAAAATCTAAGAAGTAGGAGAATTGATGCCTTTGAAACAAACAAGAAAACGGTCTCAAATCAGCCCAAATAAGGTAAGATAGTAACCAAAACTTTACAAATTCTTTCTATACCAAACACTAATCCTTCTAACCCCATAATTGAAGATATCTTTGATAATCAACCAAACAATGAATAGCCTTCCACTTCCCTTCCTTTCAAGGAAACTGTGGAAGAACCTCCAATGGTCGACCTAGGAGAATTAGTAAATCATGATCCTCATATTAAAAAGGAGAAAGACGTATAAAACACAAAAAATAGAGAAAATACTATTGTTTGAAACCCAAAAGCCCAAATAGAAAAACCCTTTAATCTTGAAGTAGAAGTTGGCAAGCTGAAAATTTTTGTTCCATTACCTGAATTAGCTAAACATGATGCTTACCGAACTAAAAGCAATAGATCATTGAAAACTACAGAAATGAAAGACTTAGTTAATCTTTATGATGATCAACCCGAATTAGTTTTTGGCCCAAAAGTGAATGGGAAACCATTGGAAGGAGGAATTCATCCCCTCTATGTTAGCCTAAACATACATGATAAGATTCTTCACAATGCCATGTTTGACTCTAGTGCATCTCATAATCTCATGCCCAAGTCTGTCATGGAAAAGCTAGACCTAGACATCATTAGACCATACAAAGATTTGTTTTCTTTTGACTCTAATTGAGTGAGATGTTTAGGATTGATAAAAGACTTGTGTGTTTCGTTGGTTCAATACCCTGCCAAAACAATTTTAATGGACATAGTGGTAGTAGATATACCACCCAAATATAGCATGCTATTGTCTAGATCCTGGGGTGCTAAGCTTCAAGGGTCTCTTCAACTGGATATGTCATATGCCATTATATCGGTTTTCGGACAACACAAGAAACTATACAGAGAAACATCGATGAAATATGTAGTAAGTAGTTAGGAAAGACCCCAAAATTTCCCCATCTACTTAGTACACTTTGATATGGATTCTTTCATTCTTTACAATGCAGAAGCCAGTCCCTCAATTTTTTTAGATGTTTTAGTAGCAGAACCAAAAGAAATTGAAAAAGAAAAATCAACTGTTCATATTCAGGAAATATCAAATAACAAAGAAAAATCATATGAAAATGAAAACCCAAATGCCATGGTTAAACAAGTTCCTATTACCCCAGACACAAATTATGAACATGAAATCCTTTGGCATTTAGAGTTTGATGTCTCAGTGAATAAACTAGGAGAAGAAGCAGGAGTTTGGGTGTACAATTTAGAAAATGATTATGCTGAAATCCATGCCTATAGATTAAATTTTAGATGCACCAATAATATGGCAGAATATGAAGCTCTCTTGTTATATATTAAACTTGTTAAAATATTAGGAGCTATCAGGGTGCCCATCATGGGAGATTCAGAATTAATAATTAAATAGATTAAAGGGACTTACTCAACTAGGGATTCTAGACTATGATATTATAGAGGAATAATCATAGAAATTGTCAACACTTTTTAAGAAACCCAACTTGCTACTATTCCTAGAAAACACAACATACAAGTCCATAGTCTAGCCATGTTTTCCAACACCTACAAATTACCATTTAAACCTAATCATCAGTATACAACTGAGATTAGGCACAGGCCAACCATCCCTGATAATCTTAAGAACTGGTAGATTTTTGATAGTGATAAGCAGATCAATAATTTTTTAACTTTAGATGAAGAGTTTTGTAACATTAACATAGATGTTGATATAGTTACTAGTCCTAATCAAATAAATGAGGTAGAAATTAACATTTTAGAAGAGGATTCAATAAATATGCTTCATCCTACCAAATTCACACAAGAATAAATTCAACAACTGAAACAAATGGACCTAGATGAAATAATTGAAGAAGAAACAAAAGTTATCAACCTAAAGGACAATCATTTACCCAAAGGATTGAATCCTCTAGAAGATTTGTTTGATTCTAATGACATTCCAAAGAGACCTCAGATGGAGCCTTTAAAAGTAGAAATCGAAGAGTATAACCTAGTGACGTAGGATAATCCAAAATTGATAAAATTATCAAAATCCTTACCTCCTGATTAAAAGCTAAAGTATGTTGAACTTATGAGAGAATTCCAGGATGTATTTTCCTGGAGTTATGAAGATTTGAAGTCCTATGATGCCTCTATCACTCAACATACATCGCTTTGAAAGGAGAGAAAAATCCCTTTAAACAAAAAATCAGAATAATTAACCCTGTGTTATTACCATCAATTGAAAAAGAAATCAAATGCATGTATGAAGCAGCCTAGATTATTGCCTCTATTAGATTTTCAGAATGGGTGTCTAACCTGGTACCTACTAGGAAGAAAATAGGGTAAATAAGGTTATGTGTCGACCTGAGAAGTGTAAATAAGGTATTTCTTAAAGATAACCATCCTTTACCCAAAATGGATCATATTTGCAAAGGGTAGTGGGTTCTTCTATAATTTAACTCTTAGATGAGTTTTCACGGTATAACCAAATCTTGGTTCATCCTGATGACCAAGAGAAAACTGCATTTACAACTCCATGGGGTACTTTCATGTACATTAAAATGCCATTTGGACTAAAAAATGCAGGAGCAACCTTCCAAAGAGCAATGGACATTCCCTTCGCCAAAGAAATTCACGATTTTATTATTATATATCTTGATGATCTCACTGCTTTTTCTAAATCAGATTAGTAGCACTTGGAGCATCTCAGACAAGTCTTTTTAAAATGCAAAAACTATGGCATTTCCTTGAACCCAAAGAAGTCCTTGTTTGGTCTAGAGGAAGGGAAGCTGTTAGGTCACATCATTTCCAAGGATGGCATTCGAATTGACCCTTCCAGGATTGAAGCTATTTTACAGATACCTTATCCAAGAAATATTAAGGAGCTTCAGGCTTTCCTAGGGATGATTAATTTTTTAAGGAGATCCATTTCTAACTTAGTTGAACTCTTTAGATCATTAAATAACATGCTAAAAAAGGATTCAAGTAGCAAATGGATAGTAGAGGCTAAGCAAACATTCGAAGAAATCAAAATCTCCTCAACAAAAACATCACTCCTCACAAGCCCATAGTTTGATAGAGACTTTATCATGTTTTCCTTTGCATCCAAACACACTATAGCTACAATTTTACTACAAAATGATGATCAGGGATGTGAAAAAACTATAGCCTTTTTTAGTAAAGAACTTAGAGATGCATCATTAAAATACAAAATAATGGAGAAATAAGCTTTTGCACTAGTAAAAGTTATCAAAGATTTCAGACTCTATATATTATATTCTCATGTAATAGCTTATGTTCCAAATGCAGTAGTAAAATACATCCTAACTCAAGATGCAGTTTATGGTAAAAGAGGAAAATCGATAGCTACTATCTTAGAGTATGATATAGAGCTAAAACCTACCAAGCTAATAAAAGGTCAGGGATTGGATAAACTCATGGCAGAAACTAATTGCCAATCCCTAGACATAAATCTTGTTGTAGAGTTGGATAACAAACAGGAGATGGCGACTCCACAGATTAGCCAGAACTTCTCAAATTCACCTTGGTATGCTGATATAATTTATGTGTTACAAAACCTGCAGGCTCCTCCAGGGTATCCAAAACCAAGAATAGGTTTTTGAAAATGAAAGCTTCAAAGTTTTTCATTTTAGATAATACTCTTTTTTGGAAAAATCAGGAAGGAATTTTGTTAAATTGTTTGTTAAAAGATGAAGCTACCAAGGCTCTAGAAGAATTTCATCCAGGGGACTGTGGTGTACTTATATATTGGAAGTCAACTGCTGATAAGATCCTAAGGGCTGGATTCTATTGGCCAACCTTGTTTGTATATGTGAAGAAATTTGTAACTTCTTGCCACAAATGCCAAATCTTTGAAGGCAAATGAAAATTGTTACCTTTACCCTTGAAACCTATTTCCACCGAGAAGCCTTTTCAACAATGGGGTCTTGACTTCATAGGAGAAATTCATCCACCCTCTTCTGGTCAACACAAATGGATACTCACTACAACTGATTACTTTACTAAATGGATAGAAGCCATTCCCTCTTAACAAGCCACAAAAACTGTCATTATAGGATTTCTGGAGGTCAATATTTTGTCTATATTTGGTTGTCCCACTAAAATCATTACTGATAATGTTGCAACCTTCAAGTTGAAGAAAATGATTAATTTCTGTAACAAGTATCACATTACACTGGGTCATCCCATAGCCTACTACCCCCAAGGGAATGGACTTGAAAAATCTTCCAATAGGAGTCTAATTAATATCATAAAAAACTATTGGAATAAAATAAGAAAACTCGGAAAAAAATGATCAATCCTTTGTGGGGATATACGCTTACAACCAATGAATCCATTGGATCCAGTCCCTATGAACTTGTTTATGCTATGGAGGCAGTTTTTCCCTCATCTTTAGGGATTCATGTTATGAAATTTCTACAAGAAGCTCAGGTGGAACCTAATGATATACAAAGAAGGATAAACTAGACCATCAAGCTGCAATAAACCAGGGAGGAGGTGTACCAGAGATCTCAAGTACTATAAGAAAAACTCAAGAAGATCTTTGACAAAAGGACCAAGGCAGAAGATTTATACCTCAAAGATAAACTGTTAAGATGGGATTCAAGAAGATAGGGCAAAGGAAAACATGGGAAGTTTGACTTCCTGTGGAAAGGACCATATATCATATATGATTTCAGAGGAAACAATGCATATTTTCTTAAAGAGTTAGATGGTACAAAAGTGGAAGCAGGACCAATAAATGGTTGATGCTAAAGCATTACTTTTATCCTAGTTACTAACTTTACAATATTCCTAACTATACATACTATATCCTTTATAATGTCCAATGTTGATTGGATGGTAAGATTGTGGAGTTGAAGCCTAAAGATAAGGCCCCAAGCTTCAGAACCATTACTGTCATACATACAAATAAAGTAGCAAGGAAAAGAATATTGTAGAGCATAGTCAAAGTCATTCAGAGGTCACTAATCTACTATTTTTTAATTTCCACCAGGAAAAGCCATCCCCAAGTGGAGCCACTATTATGCTCCTATACCAATAGGTGTCATATATCATGATTGACTTGGCTTCGTTCTGAAATATGTTCATATCTTTACTTGTTGGAAAGGTTTTCCACATTTGAAAAAAATAAAAAATAAAAAGATTTAAAGAGGGTATACCCTAAAACAAGAATCAGAGGGTAAAAAGAATAAATAAAAAGTCAAAAAATGAAAGAAAATGAACCCCAACAAAAACAAAAGACCATGAAAGTGTGGAAGACCAAATGCCACTACTCTTTTACTTTGTAGATTAATAATTGTGTGCAACTTGTTACCTGTGCCACAATCCATGGTAACCAAATAGCTTAATCTTGGTTATTCCATGTTTTCAATTTCATGTTTTAGATATAGAGAATAAAGATCTGACCAAATAGTTTAATCTTGGCAGATAAGTAGATAGGTAGAGTGAATAAAAGGAGCTCAACAGTTTAATCTGAGCTCTTGGATATAATAAGTGTAGACTTAGATAGGCACCACTATGTAAAAGAAAAGAAAGTTTGAAAAGGGTTTGCCATTCTAAGTGCACCGTAATAAAGAAGTGAAAATGCTAGGGTAAAGTAGATAGGGTAAGTAGATGATGGATGTAGAATAAATGGTTGCATGAGATGTTTAAGTACAATCCTTAAATAATTTACTTTCACCACTAAGCAAGGCATGTATCACATGGAAAGGAACATCAACATTCAAAGTCAAAATAATTAACTTCCCTACTCATTCCCCTAAAAATCTTCACTAATTCCCTAAAGTGCTAAAGGTAATTACCAAAGTTAGAGGGGCTCAGAGCATTTCTCTGACTTTTGGAGGGCTCGGACCCTCGACCCAATAATTGGAAATGCCTAAAGTACTCAAGTCCCCTTCATCAATATTACCCCCCCATAAGATCACTCATTTCTTTAATAAAAATTTTCCTAAGTAAAATCTAATTTTACGTAGGGAAATTGAAATAAATCCTCATAAAAACCCTTTTATACAGTTTAGCCTAAGTCAATATGTTATATGATGAAAAGCTTTCGAAAACACTGGACTTAGTGCTTTTCCATTCATTTGGTCATATTAACCATTAATGTTTTATTATATAATTTCCAAATAAAAGAAAATTACCCACGCCTATATCATTATATCATGCAAAACCCCAAATTATTACATATCCCACCCCAATGGTTAAGTATAGCTGTAAAACAAATAATAAATGGGATTAATTAACTAATCTGTAGTTGATTAAGAACCCGACCCCGCCATCATTTAATGAGGATTAATTTAGTCATCTGGACTAATTAATAACTTTCCCAACCAATCAAATTGCCCACGATATGATTAATTCCTTTAACTAATATCAAGATTTCCCCTGTTATCCATCAGTAACGTCATTACCCCGACCACTGTCCAATCGGATCCTTCAGATCCGACGACCTTCTCTCATATCGAGCGCGCCTTTTGGTCGACCTTTAGCGTGCGATGTGAGCGATTTCATGAATAGTGTTGATGCTATGTGTCGAAAGATGTATGGAATCGCACTGCTACCCCCAAATACCACTTACCCTCCAAAAGCGGTGTGATGAAACCCTCTTACTGCTTCCCGTTAATGACAAAACGTCAAGTCGCCTCCCTACTCATGCCACCTGTCTATATTAGGAAACCTGCCAAAAACTTTGAATTTGCATAAAAAACAAAGTTAATCTATTTTTTGTCCTTACACTAAAAACTCATGCATGCAATAGAATGTGAATTCGACCAGCTCGTACTCCAACCATCACCTGCCCTGAAAATCACAGTCTAACGCCACTCCAGTCCACCATTTGCACCCAGTGAATCCATATTCCATTGCCAATCACTCCACAAATAGGTATTTACTATTTTCCTTCTAGAAACCCTGTAAATACTTAATTTCCTCTGTGATTACATGGCAAACCCCAAAATTTAGTGTAATTCAATTGCATAACTTAAAATTAAAGGCACTCAGGATCCTCTGTTTTCACTAGCTTTTCTCAAAAACCCCATTTCCAGCTCTAAATCCATAAGAACCATAAATGGAAACAGTCGTGGCCCTTAATGTACATCCTATCACCACTCCTCATAGAGATTTGGATTATCTTCCCTTAGCAGATAAAGATTTCCAAATCAAAGACCTCACATTTGATGACTCTCCCTTGAAACTGCATTGTAAATACTAGAACCTTTACCTCAATAATGTTGACAATATTGGTCTGTGGGAATCAAAACTCCCAAAGTACTAATTACCTTCTGTGCACATTTTCCCAAACGTTGTTTACTAGTGCCATGCCAATTATGACCCTAATCTTATAGCTATAATGTCCCTCGACCAGCAAATCCTTTCCACCATTACAACAGACTCTGTTAATGAAATATTGCAATTACAACCTAGTGAGAACATTACCCCTCTGTCTATTTTTTATTTACTTGACAAATCTTCCAAATTATCGAGCTCAGAGATCGCTAGAGTTTGCAAAATGTTCATGTTATAACAATACATTTCAGAAAACCCTCCACCCTACATGACAGTTGCTTTTACAAGCTTAGGGAGGGATATTATTACCATTATTTCCTATATTCTTGGTTTCACAAGCAATTAATATGTGGATGAAATGAATTTTGCTTATCTAACTATCTTCACCCATGGCTAGCCCACTGCTGCCAAGTATGACTATGCTGCATTCATAGTTGGCAAAATCCATGATCAATTCATGAGATTGGAAAATGAGAGAGTGTTGAAAGTATTCCACAGTCTTGTATCACCTCTTCCTGTATTACCAAACTGACAAATTCCCATTCTCTATGAATAAGCTCGATACCATAGGTAATCCCAGATCAATCATTTTCTAGACTTCCATCTTCGATTGCTCATACACTTCTCCCTATTCATACAATGAATTCATAGATCAATTTGTTTATCCTGTAACCACTATGCTGACAGGACATCCTCCCCCAAGAATCAGTGATGATATCAAGAGAGTCCTTCAAGTATCAAAGCAGTATAAGATAGGTGACTGGTACTTGTACCAGAATCACACTGAGATCCGAATCTATGGTTGTGAACTCCCTCCTTTCAAGTTGCCTAAGCATGTTACTATGAGATTGTTTGCCCTGGAATATTATAGGCAAACGTTAAACTCTTACCAAATTCATTTCACAAAGGCAAAGAAGAAAGCCTAATTGACGATCAAAGACCACTTAGGCCCATTTGTGTGCAACAATAGAGAAGTAGGGAAAAGAGTAGGAGAAATTATAGAAACAACAATGAGACTAAAGAAAAGCTTTGCTTGGATTTATGACCCTCATGCTTTCATCAGTGACAGGAGGGTAAAGCACAAGCTATCACCATACATCCATCATAGAATCCCTGAGATAGAAAAATATGCCAATTTAAATGAATGGAGAGAAGGGACATTGATAGAGGAATATAGTGATAAATTTGAAGTTTAGAATGTAATGAAATATTTGGAGAAGAGACTTGACCTACACTCTTTTGTATAGGTGCTAGCTGAAACCTCTCCAAGGCCAACATAGGAAACTAGTGTTCCTACATCAGAACAAACAGGACAACCACAAGTATCAGAACAACCATATGTATCAGAGCAGCCTGAAATCTCTAAAGAAAGAGCTCCACCACAGCCACACCTAGCTCCTACAAATATGGGAAATCCCCCAGTAGTGCAAACTCCTCTGAATGAGGAAAAGAACTTGAAAAGAGATAGGGAAGTAGCTACCCATTCTAGCAAAACTATAGATCAAACCTTTGTTAAGAGGCAAAGGTTGAATCCTTATTCAGAGGAAGAGTTCATTCGAGAAACTATAGAGAGCTTGAGAAAGGAAGGAATATATAGTTTACACACAGGTGGGATACCCTCAAGTTCATAGAGGCAAGAGATAGAAAGACAAGAGAGTATAGACGTTTCATCTCTCAGGTCTTCTTCTGAGAAAGTTATAGATTTAAAGGGAAAATTCAAGGAGATAAAGACAAAGAATGAGCAGTTGAAGGTACAAGCCTATGCTCAGTATTTAAAGATGGCCCCTTCAAACCAAACCAGATTGATTTTAGCCTTTGACATCAAAGAGGAAAAAATGCAAATGAGTTTCTGAAAACCCACAGTGCTACAACCAAAATCCTTGGTAGATTATCTCAAAACTGATTTTGAACTCATGGCTAAAGGCATCCACCCTATAGAGCAGATTGAACTACACAAACAAACGAGTGAGATGGTGTATTCTACACTCACTAGCAAGGCAATGATGGCACATAGGTTGCAAAATTCACTGAGAAACACTACTGCACAATTGCAACTAGAAAAGGCCCCCTCACAGGCAAAATTCAACAGAATCGAATAATTGGAGGAGTTGATTATTGAGTTGGGCCATGACCTAAAGGATGTGAAGGCAACGAAAAGCCTAATAAAGAAGAAAAATGAAGATATAGCTGCACTTAGGAAACAATTGAAATTTCCACCACTCATTCACACTCAGACTACTGAAGTGATTGAGAATAAAAATGAAATAAATGAGCAATTAAAAGAAACAGAGTAGGAATTAGAGAAAGTAGAACAGTCAAGGCAGAGTGAGTCGACCACACAGTCCCAGACTGTAGTACCTATAGTTTAAACAACAACCTTTTCTACATTGGAATAAGCTTTAGCACCAAACATTCCTTTAGCAACAACTACACCCACAGAAGCAACAAGTATATCACAAGCAGGAACATCAACACAGACAGTAGAGGACTTGATTAAGTCCATGGGAGAAATGAAACTCCAAGACATAGAAGTACAGAAAGTGAAAGAGAAATTTGCTACTTTCGAGTAGAAATATGATATATCAAAAATCAATTATGCAGAAGAGATAAGGAAAAACAAAGGCTTAACTCAATAGATTAAAGCACTGGAGGAAGACCTTACATTTGAAAAGCCCTTAATAGAGATCAGGAGGATATTGTGGACCAATATCATTGATTCCATCAATGATATTTGGTCATCCATTCAAATTATTTTTTGACCCATTGATTTGGTTAAGTCTTCTCTTGAACAAGTTTGAAGGACCAGAGAGGAATTGGGTAGAAAGCCTCAAGAGGCAATCTAGTTAATAAATTTTCTAGTATAAATAGACAACATTGGAATAATTAAACATTGAGGACATGACTTCTAACATCCTCAAAATAAAGAAAGTATTGACCAAAAAGAATCTAATGCAATGCCTGGAACACAGATATCTAAGCATGCAGGAAGATGTTGATGAGTTCATGAGGAAATTTGGCATCTTACAAAGTAAATGACTCCCAAGTCCTTTAGTCATGAATGATAAGCTAATGGTTCAGATAGACTACATCAACAAGTTGCATCAGCAAGCTGACAGTCAGGCCAGTTCATCTGCAGTCAAGGCATTGCCCATAGGGAAACTTCTCTATGATGGTTTGGAGAACCCTTTTTACATTGAACATGAACTGAACCACCTATTCCCTGTGCAACCCAATTTTGTGAAATATACTGAAGGAGATGAAATCTATAGGAAGCTGACAATGAAAAGAATAACAAAAGATGATTGGTGGTCCAACATGACTGACACCCTGTAAATTACCATGACTTAAGTGAGGTAAAGAGAAATAATTACCACAGTAAATTTTGGTAAAAAGGGTGAAAAATGGTGAACATGTAAAGAGTATCGGATGCAGGTGAAAGAGTATCAGTGAAAAGGTAAAATCAGATGTCCAACATAGAGTTACTAGCATGACAGCAAGATGCATATTCATAGGACCTACCTCCAGCTCCTTCAACAGAAATAGGGACAAAAGCAATCATTTCAAATTCTGTTTCTAAATTTGAGACGAAATGTCTCTATATTCATGTAAAAGATATTTATTTTTCCTAGAATATATCTCTCTTAGTTAGGAGATATTTTGATGTAAATAGTTGTATAAATACTTCCTCATTCGAAGTATTGAGGGTGGATTCTTAGACATTTCTGTAGACAATTTACTTTTGGAATTGAAATGCTATTGAACAACTTTTGTATGGCTAGCTAGAACAAAGTAATAAAGCAAAGGACTTTTACAGGATACCTGTGTCGAACGAGAAACAAATAAGTGTGCTATATCTTTTGCTTTTACAGTTTTTCTGGTTTAATCAATATTCATATGTGTTTCATATCTGAATGATAAATGAAAAGTTATATTTCAGAAAGAGCTTTATTGCATTCTGTCTTCAAATCGTTTATTTTTCTTAATGTTTTCTTCTAGACTATTTTAAGTAGGGAATTCTTAAATGCTCCCTGATTTCATAGTTTATCACTGTGACCATTTAACAAAGAATACTTAATTGCATTTTGTTAATGAGCATCCACTTTCCCTCATCTTGGACCCTGTTGAAGGATTCTTAATTGTCCTTCCTCCCTGTTCAAGACCAATTCACCCATTTTAAGCTATCATTTGTCTTTTGTTTAGCCATCTTGCCCTGTGAAACTCTCCTTTGTTAAATCAATGATCCAATTAAGCTATCATCAAGTTGATTCCATAGCCCAATGGCCTGAAATACCTTGTTCTATCCATCTGCTCCTAAATTCCACCACCAAACAAAATCACAATCCCCCAAGCTATCATAACTAGCATAATATCCCAAAAACAAAGCTAAATCATAAAGAGAGAGCCCTCTCTGAGTACAGGTTGGCTAGAACCTGTACTTAAAAGATTGGTTTATGGTTACCTCAGACCCCTTTCCTTCGTCTAATGACTTCAAGGAAAATATGAGTGATAGCATGGAGATCCAAAGCGGAATCTGAGGCAGATTCGTAGAGAAATTAGGTGAAACCCAGATTTGCAAAAGTAGCCAAACAATCAACTTCAAGCACAATTTACGAGGAAATGGGGATGAATTAGAAAATTCCAAGAGAGGTTGTTGTTAAAAACATGACAAATTAGGTTTCCTCCAAATAGATTTCCTAGATTTGCATTGGTCTAAGAGTTAAATGAGATTATTTGAGGAATTTTCATAAAAAAAAATTATGTTTTTTCCAAAATTTCGCAATATACCTAGATTTGCAATATTCGTATCAGTTTTGTGTTTGTTCAATTTGATCATGGCTGACCTAGATCTCTCGTGCATGGAATATTGTTGGGATTCAATCTCCATATTGTTTGCAAAGGTTTGGCTTGTCTAAAGGAAAACTTGTAATGCAAAAAGATTATAAAAATAGAGTGATGGCTATAAGCCTAGCTAGAAATATAATTCTTTATATTTTCATGCCACTGAGCTGAGTGTTGGGGCTCTTCCCCTTTCTTAGATTATTTAGAGCTGGATTACTAATCTCAAGATGTACTGAAGGACTGAACTTTATTAATATAATATGAATGCTAGGTTCATGCATCTCGTTCTTATTTCCTGTAATGTTAATCTTGCCCTCATAGACTAAACATTTTCCTTAAAGGGAAATGAGTTAATTGGCTAGGGCCCAGCCAAACCAACTCATTCTCATTGTTTTATAGCTATGTGAAGGAATAATTGGTTAGAAGGTTTCATTCTTTGTGATTAAGCATGCAGGTTTGATAATACTCTTATATTTCTTTCCTTGCGTAATCTCAGATCTAAGTGATTTTTGCATGTTAAGTCACTAGTACAAAATGGCTAATTAGTTACTAAAAAAATGATTAAAATTTACATATAAATGACTTTTTTTGGTTGGTGACCAATAGTAGCTAATTTACAGTATCTTATAACGTGACCAACTTTTAGTCATTTTTAACTTAGTCATTAATTGGTTGTCTCATTTTTATTATCTAGTAGTATATTTAGTCATAAATTTGGTGATTAATTTAGTCATTATTTGCCACATTTAATGACCAACTATAGAACAAAATATATTATTAAATGATCACTTGAGAAATGTAGTTTTTAACCCCGTACAAAACTTACCGGCATACGAATTCTAAATCACAGAAAAATAAACAATGCGAGAGCATAACACATAAAACACATATACATAGATATTTCCCACTGGATCCCAAAACCGGGACTACCAGCTTGATTTTTAATTATTTCCCTTTCAATGTTAAAATACATATTTATACATGTTGAAGCATCCAATACCATGGACTGAAAACCATCGCATCGAAAACCATGGACGGAAAACCATAGGTAGGTTCGCCCAACCTAATATAGGGTCCAAGAAACAATTTCCCGGGGTGCTGCCTCGGACCTCGTAGA
>APFE031633862.1:167209-179025 GCA_000404065.3 Pinus taeda
CACTACGTAGGTTAGTCGTGGAAAGAATATAACATAGCCCAACAAGAAAACCAATTAATTACTAAATAAATATGACAAAAATGTTGGTCATGTTATAAGATACTATAAATTAACTACTAATAGTTATATATATGCAAATTTTAGTCATCATTTGAAACCAGTTAACGGCCAAAGAAATATTCCTAAATTTTCGTCGTGTTATAAGATATTGTAAATTAGCTACCAATAGTCATATATATGCAAAATTTAGTCATCATTTGTAATCACAAATTTATCATTTACAGAAGTCATTTATCCTTTTTTGGTAGTTTCATATTCATAATATAAATGACTACTTTACTAGTTTATAATCTTTTCATTTAATTTCATTAACAACGATTACAAGATACCAATTTAGTTGTATATTCATTTTATTTTTTATCATCATTAATTAACATAAACTAATAATTTAGTAGTTTTAGATTTATTTAATGTGTTCATTATAAATCAACATAAGCCAATTAGTATGATTTTGTAACTAAATAAATTAAAAAATGTCATACAATGTACTTGTTCATCTAATATGAAACACAAAGTTACAAATGTTAATTATAATAATAAATACTATCAAGTGCAGCTATAAATAATTTCAACTATGAAAATTATATTATATAAATGTCAAGTATTACAACATGACTTTCCAACTTAATATTGGTTGGAGTAAAACTTACACATGAAATATTGTTTCATCACTTCAAAACATTATCATTATGTTATCAAGGCTTTGTATGTAAATTCACCAACTATGAGGACTTGACCATTAGTCTCTACATGTCTTATGTGAGATATTGTCTCTACAAGTACCACTAGATCAATTCTCCTCTCTCTCTCTCTTTAATTTTCATTTTATCGCTCCAGTGTTATTGTTCTCCTCTTTCTTTAATTCCTGCTTCTTACCGTCAATACTGAGTTCCTTTTCTGAAAAATAAAAAAGATATAATGCAGAGTATAAGACATGAAAGATGTTCAACACTAGAATATAAAATAAAGCATACTATAAAGGATTTATATGATATATACCTTAACATCAACAATATTGTCAATGCCATTTTTCCCCATAAAATCAAGAAACTCGAACAAGTTTTCTTCAGTTGGGTAATATTGGTCATTATGTGTCTAGATGACTTGTATAAACAAAGAAAAGAAAACATCACCATAGAAAATAACACCTTAGTAAAATTAGTATTCAACCTTCAAGGAATTGTAGGCACAATCATGCCAACTAAGTTACATGCTAAAAATCTCAAATTGTACATTACTTATATAGTGTGGGAGTGCAAGCAAAATTCTTAGAAAAGCCAAAGATAAGTCTAGAATAAAATGAAATGAAGTAAAAAGGAAACAATAATAGGATATCCTGGTATACATGTATATAACTAGATAATGTAGAAGTCTAAGTGAATAAGTCCAAGGCTGGAGATCGATAATATCAAGAGTACCTGAGTCTAATGAGCATTTCTTTAGATAAGAACTGATTGGGTCCATTATCACATATGAATAAGCCAACTAGTCTATATTAATTTTTTTCTTATATTTATGGATCACTACAATATAAGTGGACAAATTGCAAAGACAATTCCCTTCCCATTGTGTTCCTGACCTGTGGTACAATATATTAGCTGTGATTGAAGAAAATTTCCGTCATCGAAAATATGTAGCAATCACCACTAGTAATCCCCCAAATAGGATTATTTTGGAATGTAACTTTCAGATTCCAATTGTTATATGATTCTTGAATGGAAAATACACACTGAATTCCAACACCAAGCTTCCAATTTGAGGGAACACCTGTGGCCATCCTCAATCACTCAAACTCAAAACATTAGTGATCATTATAATGAAAAGATAAAATAAGAGTTGTTTTGAATGTTTTGCAAATTTATATGCAAAACACAAATAGTTTTCCCATATTTACGATACTTGTAATTTCAAAGATATAACACATCGATTGATATTTTACAACAAATACTTAATTCAATAAAAACAAGAATTTAACATATTACAACAATGCCACCAATGTTTGATCCTCAATTAGTTCTAGTTAGCAAAAAAACTTCAAGAAAGAGAAACAAGTAGAAATAAAAAATCCATCAATTAATAATCAATCAAAAAAGGATAATCTTTTTATTGAAGCTTGATAAACAACTATAAATTATAATGACAATCCACTACAACTAGTGGTTTTATTCAAAGAGAAATAGTACCGAGATAACTCATCTTCCAAATTCTTTTCTCTATCCATGAAGCTTTTTGCAATCCTCAAAACACTATTCGCATTCAATATTTAGTTTTCTGAAGCTTCCCAATGGCCTTTCCAAATGAAGCTTTGAATTTCATTGATTTTCATAAAGTGCTTCTTGTACTGAAAAAAATATAGTTTGACCATGTGATAGACAATTCAAGCAAGTAAAACATTGTGTACAATATTTCTTAGAAGACTTCATGTTAAAAGGAAAACTTGCATATTTCAGATAGAAAAAAAATCTTAATAGAGATGGAAAACATTAAAAAATAATACAGTGGATATAAAACTGCAAGTAGAACTAATAAAGTCCTAGTTGCAATACAGTTGATTGATTATTCTAAGTGAAGCCAACTAGATACATACACGTTTTCATTTTCAACTTTCTTTCCCATATCTTTATTGGACATGGAAGCTAACTTGCATGCATCTCGTAAGGCATTTTTAGCAAGATTATATGCTGCATTGTCATATTCCACACTTTCTTTTCCATTAACAATCACAAAAGTTATTGGAGGAATTTGTTGCTACATCAACTGAGTTGTCAACTTTCATTTTCTCGATTTTTATTTTGCCTAGTGGAGTTTTAGATAAGAAAAAAATAGGTATGAAAAGAAAAAAATCGTCATGCAAAATAATGACTAGTTATATTATGCCAAACCATATTTCTTTATTTTTGGAAGAAAACTAGTCAACCACGCTCAATTGGTATCATTAAAGTTATCCAAAACCATCTTGGTGGACATTTCAAGTTCTGCTACATGAACTTGTTCCATTGTGTGGATAAGCTTCTCTTAGTGTGTGGCAAGGGATATTAAATTTTCTGAGAGTGATGAATTATACTTACCATCTGATTTTATAGTTTCCAACTGATCTTTTAGCATCTTGACGTATAATATTTTTGGTTGCATCTTAATTGTGCATGATGTCATTGCCACTAACATATTTGAATTATGCATGAGGCTACTGGTACAAAGAATATACCACATAACCAACAATATGAAGGGCATTAATAATTATATATGTCTATGGATCAATGTTATAGTTTGTAGGAGTTGTTGTTTGTTCCCTAGAGATCTTTGGGAAGGCCCTAAGAGAATGAAGCTAGGACTAGTCAATGGTCCAAAATTGGACCCACTAATTTATTTATTTTTCTTTACAAGTAGCCAAGATGAATGTTCTTAACCCTTATTTTTATGATGTAACAAGGTGTGAAGCTGGATTAGTAATTCTCCTTAGTGGAGATACTTACTGATGTTATTTTCCAACATTCAACACATTCCCGCTATTCATTATATTTCCATATTTATTCTTTTATTCTATTGTGTATGCTCCCATCCACAACTATAATACATAACTAAAAGATTTCCATGAAATCATTCTGCTATAAATTCGTATGCTATAGGACCAAGGTGATTAATATGATATTGTTTGCAAGAAATATGAACAATATATTCCAATAAACAAGCACAAATGTGGTCATAATCTAGGAAGCCAACAAAAATAGGAGTTAAGAAAAATGTCAAACATGGTTAAGAGAGATGTAGATGAATATATCAAAAAGTGATATTTATTTGTATCATAATTCAAATGACCTTGCATAGATCTATCTTAACCCTAGATCTGTTAAGCACCAAGACAAAAAAAATCCTTTGAAGTGTGAACCTTTGCTTAAGTTCTTGCACTCTAAAAGATGTTTGCACCTCAAATCTCAACACATGATAGATACACAATTAATACGAATCTACACTAGTTTATATTTTATTGATAATACATCAACTTTATGTATTTATGGTTTTTGGCATAAAAGAGATGTAGGTTATAGAATTCACCTCTAGATGCAGTGGAAAATGTCAATATATTTAGTTGAAAAACTACAAAGAGAGGATTGTCTAATGGTTTCATTACAAGGCTAATATCATAGAAATTGGAGTAATAAAGAGAAAAAAAGAAAGTAAAGACATACAAATCAATTAAGAAAGTTTTTAGTAGGATAATTTGTTGATATCTTAAGCCATATTTGCTCTAGCTTAACCATAAGACAAACAAGTGGCTCAAAGGGATTTTAAAGACAATAGTCCTAAAATAGTTTAGGAAAGATTCAAGAAAAATAAAGGTGAGAAAGAAAAATAGTTAAATTTATGTCAAAACACATTAGAAGAATATAAAGTGGTCTTAATGATCCAATCACGCGTGCATCCCCTGTTCTTCATAGACTATAACCAATGTAATATCCCATCCATGAATTCACATTACCAAAAACAATCATGCATTTGAGTAGGCACCTTCACACCTCCTTTCTATAATGTATTGACTGCCACTACATGCACCAAAGTTCTCTGGTAGGGTCATTCATAAACCCTCTCTACTTGGAAATGAAGTATTAGTTCATTGTTTAGGTCAACTGGAAATTAATTTGTTCACTAGGATTCCATTTTCAATGTGCTTTGCCCTACCTGAATGGAACAAATTTGAAATGGATGGAACTGGGTAAAAGTCCTAGGTACAAGCTCTTGGTGGAAGCAACCAAAATAGTTTCTCATGGTTCCCCCATCGATCCAGTAAAATTTAGTCAATTTTTGTAAAATAGTACATCACCAACGATAAAATTTAGTCTTAGGGCGTATTTTTCCATGTTGATTAGTGGTAGACAACATTGTTTTGTCTCCAATTAGGAAATGAAATAACTAGTTACAACACATAAACATCATTATTCAAATGTGACATATCTCCTACCATATACACATGTTTGCATGAAATCAGGCACTCACCTATTTGATTGTAGATTACAAATGTGCACCTAGCACTTAATCATTTTATGAGCGCACATGTATGGATATACACCATGAGATGTTCAAAACCACCACATCCAATTGTGGTATCCCAATGTATACTGTCTTAAATGATGTAGCGTTTGATTTGTTAATTGGTATTAATTGTATCAACATATCCGTCATGACTGTCCAATGTTAATCACTATTATGTTAAGCTAAATATCAGAATGCAATGTTCACTAATATGCAGTTCAATGAGTAAATTTACAATGTATCATCCAATATACATTACAAGGAGATAGTATCATTAATACATATCCAAATCCTCATGGAAATACATGCCACTTAAATTTTTATTTTAAGTTAGCTTGCAATTAAAACGATATCACAAAGACAATAGGGAAACACGAAACACACAAGTTCCTCTAAGAAATGTTAGTGCCTAAAATGGGGATAATATGTTACAATTATAGAAAAAATTAAAAGTTGTGCCTTAAAATGATGAGAAGACCAAGGCATATCTCTCATGTAGTTGATTGCAGGGGCATATATGGCATGAAGGTCCTCCTATGCTAAATACTATTATGCTACGCTAAATATCAAAACACTATCTTCACCAATGTTCATTTTTAACAGAGAAATTTGCAATGTATCATTCAATATGCATTACAAGGAGATAGTGGCACTCATGCTAAACGAAATCCTCAAAAACGGATATGCCATATTAATTTTAATTTAAAAAACTTGTTGTGAGGAAGACATCAAAAAGTCAACAAAACCCTCAAAATGGAATATGCTAATTTACTTCTAATTAAGTTTCTTATAGACGTCAAAAATACAAGAAGGAACCACAAGTGGACAAGAACCCCTAAGAAATTTTAGTGCCTAAACAAAGAAATACACATTGCAATTTAAGTGGTAAAGATTAAAATACATACCTGACAAAGCTAATGTGAACACTAAGACTATGATGAGATGAAGAAAAATCTAGGGAAATGAAAATCCCATAAGTGACCAATGCCCACATGGGGTTCCTTGTATTACAGTCAAAGCACGTCCACCATGAATAAAATCAAATCATATCAGATGATATCTATAGGAAATCATAAATAACTATATAGATGTGGTCACAAATTACCTAAATCACATTAAATTTTGTGGTGAACAATAAAAAACAATGCACCCACAACTAAACGTCTTTTATCTCGCGAAAATATTTTTTTCCCTCTAAAGAAATAAATTATCCTTAAATAATTTTAAGAGAAAAACCATAAGGAAATATGAATAGAACCTTGTTTTTGGGTTTGACCCTAAGCCTTCTCAATAAAACATTCTTGTCCATAAAACCCTTGATATCCATTAGTGAATGATGAAGGTAATGATAAAGTAATTGCCGGAGTGCTCAAAGCACAAAGATTGGAGTACTATGTCTTCGAATAGAGGAATTACTTCTTAATGTGAGCCCTCCTTAGGTATTGCTCGACTCTCGACTCTCTTGTAATGATTTGTAAATGTAAAGTGGTTTTTCAAATTATTCGCAGTTCTACATATAACTTTATGAATAATATACCCTTCCTATGGTTATGGATTTTCAAGAATTTAGGTAACATAGGGTTTTAGAATTTCCGTGGTAAAAAAAGAATTAAAACAATTTTACTATAAAATTTTTTTGCAAGATCCAGGCCAATTTTGGGCCATCCTAGATGTGGCCTTGGTAGGTGATGCCATTTTGATGCCATATTTTATTGCCAAACTAATTTAAATTGTTATGTGCTTTATATTCAAATTTGATGGCTATGGTTGGATAGTCAATCCTCCCAGCGTTTAAAAAATTAAAAGTGATATGGGGGATGACTATAAACATTTAAATGTTGGGTTAATTAATAATAAAATTTTACAATAATAAACATAATAAAAATCAAATTGTTATATTTTAAGTTTGTTATTAACTTGTGAATTGGATTTGTTACAATATCGTAGGCCAATACCATGGCTTATCAATACCACATGCCCAAAAACCATAACTTATTTCACAATCAAAATATTTTATAATAATATCACAAGGTTCTTAAGCATGGATATCCACTCCAACATTACCGTGGACATCATTAACTTGTAAAAAATGGGCTCTGTTTCAATACCATGGGCCAATACCATGGCTTATTAGTACCACATACCAAAAAAAAACATAACTTATTTCAGAACTGAAATATTTTAAAACAATATGAAAATATTATTAAACATGGATATTCACCCCTACTTTACCATGGATATTATTAATTTGTAAATAGGCTCTGTTACAATATCATGGGCCAATTCCATCGCTTATCAATACCACATGCCCAAAAAACATAACTTATTTCACAATCAAAATATTTTATAACAATATGACAAGATTCTTAATCATGGGCATTCACCCTCACTTTTCCATTGATAATTTGAACTTGTGTATAGGCTTTGTTATAATAGCACGACAACTTATTTCACAATCAAAATATTTTATAACAATATGACAAGATTCTTAATCATGGGCATTCACCCTCACTTTTCCATTGATATTATGAACTTGTGAATAGGCTTTGTTATAATAGCACGATGCTAATGCTAAGGTTTATCAATACCACAAGCCAAAAAATCATAACTTATTTTACAATCAAAATATATTTGAACAATATGACAACATTGTTAACCATGTATATTCACCCCTATTTTACCATGGATATTATTAACTTGTAAATAGGCTTTGTTACAACACCATGGGCCAATACCATGGCTTATCAATACCAAATGCCAAAAAATAATAACACATTTCACAATAAAAATAATCTATTTTAATTTAATTTTATAACATCTTTTAAATTCAAGCTGAAAGGAAAAAGTTTATAATTACTTTTGAGATATATCTAGACTCTTTATCCTCGCCACTACTAAAAATATTCCCATATAAATTAAATTAAGGTTTTAAGGAAATAAAAAATGAGAATACTTTTATATTTAAAGATGTGAAATTTATATAATATAAATAGTGTTAGTAAGCACCAACATATATCCATATTAGCTAAGCATCTAAGGGATGAAAAAAATAAAAGTGAAGGGGAGAGAGGGTGGTGGGGGTAGAGGGAGGGATATAGTGACAAATTTGGTAGAGAGAGGGAGAGATGGGAGAGATGGAGAGAGGTCGATGGAGAGAGGAGAGGAGGGAATAGATAGTTATGGAGAGAACGGGAAGAGATAAAGAGGGAGACACATAGATGGGGGGGGAGGAGAGAGAGAGAGAGAGAGAGAGAGAGAGAGAGAGAGATATGGAGAGAGTGTGTGCATGTTTAGGGGTGAAATAGAGAGCATGAATAAGAAAGAGACACATAAACACAAAATAGATATTTTATAGTATTATATAACCATACTAGAACCATCTTAACCCCAGATCTATCAAGCGCTTAGAGGGATCAAATGTCTCAAGGTTCACACCTTTCTCAAGTTTTTCAATAAAAAAAATGTGGTTTTGACCTCAAGAGATTGGATCCCTCTTAGCGCTTGATAGATCTAGGGTTAAGATGGATCTAGGCTGGTTATATGTATTTGAGTTTTTATGAGGGGAAAACCATACTTGGATATTTTGTAAAATTTTAGCATAATTACATGTATTTGATGTATGGTTTTTTATAATTATAAATATATATTTTTAATGAAATTTATTTTTTCACATCAATAATAAAGTATGAAGTGTTTAACATAGGGTTTAAGGGGTGGCATAATGTTATTGTAGGATTCAAGGTAATGTCTTGAAACCTTAAAAAACCTTTCATACAACACACATAACATTGTGCCTACCAAGTTTCAGACCCCATATTCACATTAAACAAGATGTGTGCACACCTAGGGGTTCACATGACTAGTATGAGGAATCCTGACCATCAGAGAGCCATCATCGAAGCCCAACATTGACATATCGTAACAAGAAGAAAAATAATGATCATCATTGTTATGAAATCAAACCATGCTTAGAAACTAAGAAGAGATTCTTGTAGTTGCATGTATTCCTACGTAAATTATGTCTAATAACTTAGGTGGTGGGATATGCCATAATTTTTTTTCCAATAAGAAGAAGACATCACTTTTGTATTAATATTAATGCAAATATATAATTTACATCATCTAACATATACCGAATTTTCCTACCTAAATAACACGATGTTGTAATATGTTCAACATCTAATGTTTAGGAAATATCAAAATCCCCATAGGATTCAAAGTAATTTCATAAGAGTCTAGTGTTGCTATGTTCATAATGTATGTTCAAACTAGATAAACTACGTGGTATACAAGTTAAAAACTAGTGTCGTAATTTCAATAGATATGACCCTCATAATAAATAATGTAGATATGCATGAAAATTAAAGTCTTCAACTAAAGGAAATGTGTCCTCTACTATTAATTACTCAACAATTCTCCTTGTAGGTATTCTTCATAATGTATTTTACCCAACTATAATCCCACTACCATTTTGGATAATCTATAAATATTTTAATGTAATTCCATGTGAATGTGGTCAAAGGGTATAACCCTGAAGATGCTAATCAGCTCCATAACTCTAATTGTCCATTGATGCAATAAGGAAGTGTTTAAGGAAGTATAAACTTTCAGCCAATCTATAACAACTTTTGAATCCCCTATCACTTGTAAGTTTAGATTGCTAAAGTGACATAATTAAAATGACTAACATAAAAAAATGATTTGTATTATTGTATTGCTTGTTAAGTAGTCATATTTATGTTACTAGACTAAACTAGTCATTCATGTTAGTCATTTAGTTATACTACTTATTATCTAGTCATATATTTTAACCCAAGAGAAAATTAGTCATTTATGCAGTCATTTTTAGTTAATAACTTAAGATTGCTCATTTTTGGTAGTTTTTCACTTGGAAAAGCTATGGTGACTAAACTTTACAGTCACTGTAAAGCCTCCAAAATGTACTCAAAATATCATCCAATTTCACCTTTATCGCCACCATTTCGCACACATGTCTTGACTCCATAACCATATAACCTTTCATTAGCCTCCATTTTCATAATTATATGAGTTCCATTTGTGTGTTCCAAAAGCTAATGATTTCTAGTATTTTAAGTGAATTTATGGTTAAAACTTGGAAAAATGACATGTACTTGCTAATACTTAAAAGTGGCTTGAGTTTCATGACATGTGTAGGTCATTTGGAAGCTTCCAAGGCACCCTTATGTGGCCTCCAATGCTCAAATTCGAATTCCCTTCAAGATATGGAAGGAGATTTGGATAAAGGTCAAAGAGGATATGTGTCGCATCATTACCTATTTGAGTTATAACTGTATGGGATTTTCTAGGGATCTAGTGAGAGAATAATGGACCTCCATTAATGAGGTAGCTTCTTATGTTTTTGTATAAATAGGAGATCCTCCTCCTTTCAAAGGCATGTGTAAAGTTAGAGATACTCAGGTGTACAAGTTAAGATTACTCATGTTTGAATGGAATTTAGATTTAGCACCATGTTCATCAGTGATGTTCACCTCTTTCTAGTAATGCTTGCATTGGGAGCTTCTCAACTTCCTATCTCTCATGCTTTTGGATTGGACACCTATATTGTGTGAGATTTATTGTTTTTCATAGATTAAGATTTATTATTTTCATACATTAAGTTTTATTTCTTTCATATATTTTCCTGTGTGAGAGGTAAAGAGTGTTTGTTTTTATTTTCTTTCATATATTTCCCTGTGTGACAGGTTAATAATGATTGTTTTTATTGCTTTCATATATTAAACACTCATTACCACTTTATGTGTTTTTCAAAAGTAGCACATAAAGGTCGTGTAGAGATCCTAGTGATTGTTTTTCCTTTCATTTCATGTCATATGGTTTTGGTTATTCATTTCATATGATCCTGATTTGATAATTCACACGTGATCCCTTAGAGTAGATTTCATTTCATGCAATTTCAATTCTTGCAAGTGTGGTGGATTAAGATTTCAATTCCGCGTGATGTACTATAATTTCTTTTTAATTGATTGTTGAATTAGAATAGGTGAATTTGGTTTCATATTTATATTAATCTAAATTGGAAGTTAGTTTCTAGCATACACAATGCACGCACACTTCACAAGTTTTTACAAAACTCCTGGGTTGACAATTAAATGATAGGTAATTAATTTTCCTCAACAATTTTTCATCATTGTCGGGGAAGTGTAAATAGGAACTAGGTTTTAGTCTAGAGTTCATTTTTCATTTTTTTTCCTAGATGGATGATTAAATCATGTATATGCATAAACCATTTAGCTACATATCATTAAAAACAAAATCAATACTAACAATTTATGGAAAAAGGATCTAGAATGCAGATCAAACATTCTTTGGAGCACAAGGACTACATTAAGGAATGGTATCGAAAAAAGATTGTGCCACAACATTCATCCATCATTCAAGAGATCTTTGAGACAAATCTAAAGGTCAAAATGACTTATCATGTCCTCATACACAATCAGGTACATTTTGTAAATTTGGATATGAACATTTTAGAAAGTCTAATCCGTAAATGGCTCCATTAGAAACATTCATATACTTAAAAATTAAAAAATATCAATTCTTTCAAGTAGATGAATTAGGAAAAATAAAATCAAGCTTTATTACATTTTTTTAAGTTTTTAGAGTTTAAAATCTTTAGTTTTTTATTTATTTTCTTGCATGTTTTTCATTAACCTCATCATGTTTCGATTTTAAATAATAATAAAAAT
>APFE031633862.1:179207-222174 GCA_000404065.3 Pinus taeda
TTTTGAATAAGGAAAATGTAATTTTTTTTAATAAAAATGATCAATTTTCTTGAGAGAATTGAGAAATTGAGAAATTGATAATTGGCTCTCATGCAACCCATAAAGAAATTTTTTTGTGTTAGCTTGGAATCCAAATTCAAAAATCCATCATAATAAAAAATATAAAAATATAAAATAATTATTTCTTTGAATTTGAGCTAATTTAATGCATATATGGCATATCAATGATTCAAATGATTCCCATTCTGATTCGTTCTTGCAGTGTTGTAGAAAAGGCTTGTTCCTGCAGCCGAGCCTAATTTGATACATATCACCAACGTGAGAGCCATCATGATCTAATGATCTTGGTAATATACCACCCTTATGTACTGAGAGAAAAGGCCACTTCAATGCTGGACCCATCCACAAGGTTTCCCTATTCTACACTTTTACTATCTATCACGAGACTTAGTTGTATGATCGATTAACAAGAAAATTTTTCCTTTTCTTTGTCTTACTTGGCTTGAACTACCATCTATCCTTGCACTCACATCATGAATATTAGCCAAAGGAAACATTTGAAAGATTATACATGATCTGATGGTATATTGAGGCAAGGAGATGTTGTGTTGATTTCCATATTTAATAGATGTTGTCGAGGGAAATATAACCATTGGCTTCTTCAATATACATATTCATTGTGGGTGTGGTCAATTTCATAGGGATTTATAAATTGATTTGCCTCATCTACAACTTGAAACACCTACCTTTCAATGCATTGAGAGGGATATTGAGATTTAGTTCCACAGTTGCTGGCACTGAAATATCCATCTATACGTCTGCCATCAATTGCTGAGAAACCAACTAGCTTTCGATTTCAACCATTGTTAGAAGAAGTTACCTGAAGCAGAGGAAATGCATAACAATTTTGAACCTTCATTTTAAAACACTTTTTGTGACCAAATGAAAATGAATCTTAGAAAAATAAAACATGGGGTTTTCTCAGAACAGGGTGAATTATGTTTAACATGGGCAATTTCCTCAAAATCCGTAACCAATTGAGATATTTTCAGGGTTCTCTACAACCTTATTTTCTAGATTACGTGAGAAAAATGATTTACAATTAAATTAAATGTACATGATTTAGTTGCGGCCATGCAAAAAGGATCAGATCTGATTTTGGATGCTATAGTGGTTTGAGAAATCAAGATTGAGATTTGCTTTCACCGAAATCCATGGATTCGTTGCCATAGAAGACAAATGTGTAAAAAGGAGTGACAAAGGAGGCTTCGTTGGTGGAAATATCATCTGCCCATGGTCAACATTAGTCGATAGCTCTGCTACAATGGTAATTTATTGATTTGATTATTAATTCACTGCTAAATTCAATACCTATCCAATGGTGCATGGTTAATGGCTACAGTTAGAAGCTATAGGCAACTAATCTAGTTGGGTAAATGAGAATGAGGGTTGTGGTGAAATTATTGTCAATTAGCACTTTGTTGGGTCGTATGCTCTTATTCATGGAAGTAATCATGAACATTTGATGGTGATGCTTATTTATATTCTGGTCTTTAGTAGTGTAATTACATGTGAGTGTTATACGTTATGTTTTAGTTTGTACATATGTTATGATTTGTTATGTTTTTATTAATAGAGTGATGTTTTAATGTTGTAAATAGGTTATGTGTTTTTTTTGTTTATACATATGTCTTATATGTATAATTTTTATATATGCTTTGTTTCTTTTCTACTTTTTAGTTTTGTAAATATTTCATTAATTTTTAGATTGTATATTTTATTGTTTTTCAAGAAAATTACTATGAAAACATGTTGTAAAAAAAGAATTGATGTTAAATTCAATTCATGATTGGAGAAATGTAAAAACAAAAAAAATTAACTTTTGAGATGATTCACTTACACATCTATTTCAGAAGCAAGAAACAAAAGACCATATAAAAAAAAATATAAAACATGAGACAAAAGCGATTGAATAAAAAGCGCAATAGATCACCTTAACTAAACTTAATCGCAAAATGAATTTTGTTAACGTTGAATTTTTACATTGTCGAAATCATGCTTAAATTTGTCATTGTTTTTGTCTAATGTTATGTTTTCAAGCATGATGCAGGAAAGAAGAAAAACTATAAAGGCGCTTTATCTGTAGGATCAATTGGTGAATTGAGGATTGTTTTTCAGGTATCATTAAGCATTCACAAATAATATTTCTTTATCTTTATGAAATGATACGATTCAAACATAGATTGAGGAAATAGTTTTTTTAGAAATCAAATTTATTATTGCAATTGTGAAATTGGACTAACCATTTGAAACAAAGACATGTCATGAACCTGTTAATTATGCAATTTTTTCGTATGTATCAAAAAGAGATTGATCACTTCTCTTTGAACACACTTACATTTTATTGCAATGTTAGTGCCATGTTTATTTTTAGGTTCCAAAGTAATTAGATAATTGAAAGAAGCAAATTATGCATGATTGGTTTTCTACGACCAATTTCAAGGGACATGAACCAATTAAATCCATTTCTATCATCCATAAATGCCATCATTTTTCCTCTCCAAAATAAGAATCTATTCAAGCATTTTTCGTTAAACATTGTCATCACCATTTTCCTTGCAAGAGTCCCATGTTTTCCACTTACATTTTGCATTGAGATTTTCCATAACTTCCATTCATTAACCCATTAATAGAGACATTCAACTTGTTTACATGTCGATTTTTCCTTTTTCTTTTTGTTCACTTGTTTACCCTCTTGTTATTTTCCTTTCCATTAAATAAATATTTCTTGATGCAAATTTTCATCTATAGTCCTTCCAAAATCATTATTCCATACTCACGTTAGATGATGGGGGATTCATTAATGCCTTCCTTCTAAGAAGTCTTGGCCTATCGATATCAACACATTATCTAGGTTCAGGGATAAAGTCCTTATTAGTACCTTGAGGCTTGTATGCATCAATGCCAATTTCTCTCATCAACAACATGGGAATACATCAATGTCCCTTGATCGTTGGATATTGCAAGTGGCTCGACATTGGCTCATATATTTTCACTTTGCAAGATTTACTTACGTACCTTGGTGATCATTGACATTAATGGTGAGTTTTCCTCGCATTGGTTAATGACATTTATCAATGGCCAATAATCCAATGACTTCTCTTCATGCTCGACAACAACACATTTATTCGCATGACTAGAATTGTACCATCAGATTTTGTAGCAGGTGAAGACTATATCATTTCATCATTTTGTAGCAGATTTAGCAGCAGAAATAAAGAATCCACTTTCACCACCTCATACACCATTCATGCAGCCAAGAAGCAGAAGCAATTCTACATTCAATTACATGATCCAGCAACAGCTACACCTTCTCTACATATGCACATTTTGTTCACTTCCTAAGTAAGTAAACGTATGTTCTTTTATAGCTTTTAATCATAGAATTCCTTGAACACTGAAATTATAATTTTTGGAAAATAATTCACCATATTTCCTTGCTCATTTGAAGAAAAATGTAAACACCTTTAGTTGGGGGGGGGAGGAACATCCATTTATTAGCACATCTATATCACTTCATTCCATTTTACTTCATGTAATCCTAACAAACTTGTCCTAATCAATTATGATTTAATTATGGTTCAAAATTTATGTGATTTGCAAATAAATGCCTAAATTATGAGCATATTATATGGCTAATTTAAAGATGCATTCTTAAATATGTTCAATGAATCTTGCTGCAACGAAAAGAAATAAGGTATTGATACACAAGAACCAATACCAATTAAGATTTGGTTGTCACACAAGGACCAACCAAACATGTTGAAAATCAATGTATGACAAGGAATACTTTACAAAAAGAAATGAAATTGTTAGATGAAAAGTTTAAGGAAAATTCATATAAGGAAATCTCATTCAAAAGAAAATCATGATTAAGCAATGTAGTAGATTGCATTAGGACATGCAATAATGTCAGTTGGGGGGTATGTAGAGCCTATGAAATGTATTCAAAATATCATCCACTTTCACCTTTATCACCACCATTTCAGTCACATGTCTCAACTCCATAACCATATAACCTTTCATTAGCCTCCATTTTCATGATTATATGGGTTCCATTTGTGTTTTCCAAAAGCTAATTATTTCTAGTATTTTAAGTGAATTTATGGTTAAAAATTAGAAAAATGACATATACTTGCTAATACTTAAAAGTGTTTTGAGTTTCATGACATGTGTAGGTCATTTGGAAGCTTCGAAGGCACCCTTATGTGGCCTTCAATGCTCAAATTCGAATTCCCTTCAAGATATGGAAGGAGATTTGGATAAAGGTCAAAGAGGATATGTGTCTCACCGTTACCTATTTGAGTTGTAACGCTATATGTATCTCATCATCACGTATTTGAGTTGTAAATGTATGAGATTTTATAGGGGTTTAGGGAGAGAATAATGGACCTCCATTAATTAGGTAGCTTCTTATGCCTTTGTATAAAAATGAGAGCCTCCTCCTTTCAAAGGCATGTGTAAAGTTGGAGATACTTGGGTGTGCTAGTTAAGATTACACCTGTTTGAATGGAATTTAGATTTAGCACCATGATCATGGGTGATGTTCACCTCTTTTTGGTAATGCTTGCATTGGGAGTCTCTCAACTTGCCATCTCTCATGCTTTTGGATTGGCCACCTATAATGTGTGAGATTTATTGTTTTTCATAGATTAGGATTTATTGCTTTCATATATTAAGTTTTATTGCTTTCATATCTTTTCATGTGTGAGAAGCCAAGAGTGATTTTTTTATTTTCTTTCATATATTTTCCTGTGTGAGAGGTTAGGAATGATTTTCTTTATTGCTTTCATATATTAAACACTCATTACCAATTCAAGTGTCTTTTGAAAGTAGAACATAAAGGTTGTGTAGAGATCCTAGTGATTGTTTTTTCTTTCATTTCATGTCATGTGGTTTTGATTATTCATTTCATAGGATCCTGATTTGATACTGCACACATGATCCCTTAGAGTAGATTTCATTTCATGCAATTTCAATTCCCGCAAGTGTGGTAGATTAAGATTTCAATTCCTGCAAGTGTGAAAGATTAAGATTTCAATTTTTCGTGATGTACTATAATTGTACTATAATTTCTTTTGAATTGATTTTTGAATTAGAATAGGTGAATTTGGTTTATCATTATTCGGTTTCGTAGTTAGATTGATCTAAATTGGAAGTTAATTTCTAGCATATATAGTGCATGTATGCTTCACAAGTTTTACGAAACCCCCAGGTTGAAAATTAAATGATAGGTATCTAACTTGCCTCAACAGTCACCTAGTCACTAATTTCATTATTTTCTACTAGTGAGTATGTTTCAATTCAGATTAAGAATTCTTATTTATTTCCTTAAGCTTCACAATGTCTCCTTTTCTTTTGAGAAGGATTTTGTTGGATTGTTTCTGAATGATAGTCACGGTTGCAGGTTTTTGATGATTTAAGTTATGTTCAAAGATTAATTTCCTTATGACATGCACACATTGATTGAAATACAAATTACAACTATGTGATGGTATTAATCCCTCTCTGTATAATATTATGATCAAATGATATCCCTTGCCTCAATGGATGATCGTGAATCGGTGTTTTGAGTATAGGAATCATGGATGTTCTTTTTCGAATCCAGGACTAAGAAATAAAGGCTTTTATGTTAAGAATGAATTCGTTCATATCTAGGGTATATGCTACACTATGATAAACATTTAGAGAGGGTTTGAGATTGGAATCTTTTAAGTGGTGATTCTTTATTTAAACTCAAGAGTTCATCGTTTATTAAAACTAATAGAATTTCCATTGATCTTTGCAATTTATCTTTTCGAACTAGAATTTGCATTTGATTTGGGATTTATTACGTTGTTGCTTAAGTTATGTTTTCCTTTTTCATTTTTCAATTTCATGCTTGGTGAACATAGCATATTGATTAATAAATTAAGGAATGAAGGGTTGTTGAGTGTAGGTTCTTTTTGGTAGAGGAACAAGATCATTCCAGTACAAGAATAGAGTGGTTCTAGTGTAGGAAGAAAATTGTTTTGAGTGCAAGAATAGAATCATTCCAGTACAGGAACAGGGTCATTCTAGTACAGGAAAAAAATTGTCATAACAAAAAAAACAAACTCACTTTATTTTCATAGTAGATGAATCACAGTACATGAGTATACCTTCTTTTTCAAGTTTTTGAGTTTTGCAATTGATTTATTGAGTGTCATGAATTCTAAGTTTATTTATTTCTTTTAAAAAATATTTTTCCAATAAAGTCTTTGGCTCTTATTTCCTGAGTGAGATTCTAGTTTCCATTGTAGTGTGTGGTGTCATTGTATTAATTAGTGGTGTGAGCAGTTTCTACATAAAATAGGGTTTTGTTCTGCAGGTTACTGAAGTCTCTCTCTGGAATTTCCATTGTTTCACCTCCAAGTTTATGAACTCCAAGATTGAAAATTAAATGCTAGGTTGTTTATTACACACAAAAAATCATGTTCCACCTCCATGTCTATTGCTTCCACCATCTATTCAACTTGTTGAGCAAGTTCCCGAACCTACACCTACTCACCCTCTTCTTCATCTGCTAGATGCTCTAACTCCTCAACCTGTATAGGCATAGTTTGTTCTATCATCTCACCCTTCCCTTCCTCCGGCTCCTATTTCTTATTTCCTTCCCTCTCTCTCCTTCCTAGCTCCTTATCTTCTTTCAAATTCTTCTCTATTTCCTGCAACTTCCTCTCTATATCTTCCAATATTTGCATCTCTTTCTTCCTCCATTCTACTCTATTTATGTGTTATTTCATCTTTACCTCCACTTACCAAGATACTCTCTCAAAGAGAGGATCTTCTCTGAACTTGTAGCTTTTCTTAGTCTCTGGGTTCTCAACAATATTCCTCTTGCCATTGTCATGCATCAATTTTTTGCTCACTACTATTGTTGTTGCTGCTTCTTGTGGCGTTGTTACCTATAGAGGAGCTTTCCATTCTATAGCCAAGTTGATTGGTTTATTGGTCTTAGAGGATTTGTGACAATACCTCCAAGGAGATTCCTTTGCCCAATAAAATGTCTTGAGGATCCATGAATAATACACATTCACATAATGGTTCTTGCATATATAGTTCGGATCATACATATTGTCATCCTTGGTGCTGAACAAATTTTTTTCTAAGTCCTTGGCCTTAGCATCCACATCCTTTAAGCTATGGATCTCATAAAATCCAATTTGCAAAGGAAGAATAGGGCATGGTGCCTTCTTCCTCCTGTGCAACCCCGTTGATAACCTTATGGAGATGTGATATGTAACCTGTTGCATGACCAAATTATTTGTGTTAAACCTTGGTAGCACAAGCGAGGGCTTCTCTCCACCAAACATCCTCATGAAAGTGCCACTACATGAGGCATACCAATCTACAATGTTAAGTAATGCCCGCTTCACTTCCTAGGACATCGAAGGTGTATCTTGCTCAAATATCAACTTATAAACTGGGTTGATGAAATTGTAAGATAGCCTCGCCATGACTCCTCAGTAGATGCACTCAGAGAGAAAATTGCAATAAATGTTCACAACATTCTCTGATGGTCGCCACATCAAACTCATGCCAGAAACTGATGTTGGGCATAGATTGCATCAAGCAAGTATGCATACATATAAAATCTCACTTGCTCATCCTTGGGTGAAGTTTGGGCATTAGTCACATCCACTTTTAGCTAAAGAGACAACATATCCAATCAGTTGAATGGGATTCCTTTATTTCCTTACTAATCCAACATAACCACCGAAATTTTGTGGAAAGGTCTTCATACTCTCTTGACCATACAAGTAGGATGGAAAGATGATCAAAATTTGGTAGGACTTTCTGAGTGACTTAGTCTTGTAGAAATGATTGCGTGTCAAACTGAGCATTGACAACTCTTTCATACAATGCTTCATGCTATCTCTAGTTTTCACATTGTTTTTGGTGGTATAGAAAAGTGCATCCATGTAGTTCACCAACTATGGTAAGTGATACATCTGATGATAGTTTTTTGTCTTCAAGGTTGCAAGTTGCATTCCATTGGAACTGGTTAGTGTCATTGTCTCAGGATCGATATGTGAGACAATCCAGTGAATGATGTTTTCACATGGGAAAGCGGGGTACCTGCATGAAACCTTATACAAGTCTAACTTGTGGATATTGACATAGACCTATTGATCTTCTAGATATTCCTTGGAGCTACCTACAAAGATATCTTTAATTCCTGTAATGTCCTTCTCTATGAACAACTATGTGTCTTCATAAGCTAGCAAGTTCATTGACACCTATTCAACTACATCTAGTGCTACTCTCGATGGTATCCTTTGATCCAACTATCTTGGAAGCCATGTTACCTATACTGTTGAAAAGCAGCTCAACTAGTGTTGTACTTTGAGATAGAGATGACAATCATGGAATGTAAATATTAGCTTGAAATTGAAATAAATTTAATACATACCAAGCAACAAAGTCGACAACTGCTGGGCAATATTGTGCAATTCTCAGTTTCAGATGTGAGGGATTGTTAGTTGGATCTATGCATCGCATAGTCCCAGCTACCAATGGCAGGTAACGATGACTAAAACTATGTAATACATAGTCCAATATGGCTTACTAATGACTGGAACTGCGCAATGCCTAATTCTATCTGATTTTGATGTTGGCTGGGACTGTGCATTGCACAATCCCAATGGGTAAGACTCTGGGACTGGCTCATGGAACTACATAGTTGGAGGCAGTGACTAACAATCTCTGTGCAATTCCTAGAGCCAAGGTAGAACCCTGAGAGCCAGAAATGAGCAGTGCATGCTGGGAAGAGCTAGATCCCTGCCAAGGAAGACCATATATGCATAAGGGCAACATGAAAATGATCAAATCTCAATGTATGAGTGATGGTTGGTGAATATATGAGTGAATTACGATGCATACAATAAAAACAAATGTAGGAATTAGTCAAATAGAAGAACAATGAAGCTCATGGAGAGAGTCGCTACAACGATGACCATTAGTGCAAAAACTGGGTTATGCATGCGACACTTAGGAAAGGCAATGAAAAACCTAAAACAACACTTCTACAAGCTAAAAAAAATCAAAATTCCAATGTTAGTTCAATAAAATGGGTAAAATCATTCAATAAAATGGGTAAAACAACACTTTCATAAGAGAGAAACAAAAGCGACAGAAAAAAGTAGAAAAAACTAGAGAATCAAGACCTCCTTGAGAATGCCATAGTTCCAAGATCAAATGTGAAAATGAGCTCTGGGGGAACCTATTAAATAGATTTGATTAGTTTAGGTTTTATGACGTGAAGACCAAAAATGTAGGAAAAAGCGATACATGGCGATATTTTCCAAAAATAGCTTAAGTGTAACATGGACTGCTAAAAATAGATCCCTACTTTTTAGGGATGTTTTTTCAATTTTTTCTTTTCTCTTTTTCATGAAAGGATGCCATGCATGCACGGAGAAATTGCGCAGTTTCGGAGAGAACTGAGCAACTCACTGACACATGGATTAGGAAGTTCCCGAGGGAATGCTTCTGCGCCATTCTTGGGCTGAGTGTCTTGGTCTACATCTCATGCTTTGCATAGTTTCCTAGCTAAAGGTAGGCTTCCAGTTTGTTCTGCACAATTCTAGAGCCAAATCTCCCCGTTGGCTTGAACCATGCATTTCTTGAGAGCAAGGATAGTTTCCCTTTAAGATTGTGTAGAACATCAAGGCAGTACTAGAACTAGATTGCAACCAAGTGAAGAGGTCATCTTGTGGTTAGAAAACACATCAATTAAGAAAACACAAGATGTAACACAAAAAATAAAACTCAATGAAAGCATAAGTACCTAGTCAACATAACATAAGTTGCTAAGATTTGGATAGGGAGGCTTCAAAATGAAGCATAGGAAAAATTTTGGACGGTGGTTGTAGCTGCTACAGCATTGGCAACACACTAGTAGATCTCCAACTCTCTTTATCGACCTTGCCTCATGTAAAGTGAGTCTATCTCTTCCCGAAGTATTGTTCAATTCTCTGATCATCATGGCTCCTTCACTAGTTTGAGTTAGTGATGTAGTCCCTACCATTATCTTGATTGGTCAGCACACATACCAAGCCAAGTTAACTGAGATGTTTTGATTGGGGATGAGGATTATATTTATGCACAAGTAATATATATTTTTAGAGTTTTAGTTTGATCTTTGGTGTTTCTCTTCTACCAATAGGCCTCAATAGTACCTTGGCGGAGTCACTTCAGCAACAAAAGAATTTATCCTCTGCCAGCGATCTTAGATAGTACCTCATCAAAGTTACTTGATTCACCTCTCTATGTTGGAAACCTTTCTCTTCTTTCTCCTTTACTTTATTTTTTTCATGTTTTCATTTTTCAAAGAACTGTGCATAGGCACTTATTTATATTTTGAGGCGAAAGAGGGATCCCGACTTATTGAGAGAAGAAGAGGTTATCCCTTTAGAGAAGGATGTTATATATACCTTTGAAATACTTATTAAGGTTTTCCCCCTCACCTTACTCTACTTGACTGAGTTGAAGAGGGTTAAACAAATATAGGAAACCAATTAGAGTAGGTGGTACTAGTTAAAAGTGCAAGAGTTGTGTTTTCACCAAGACTCACTTTGAAAGGAACGTATTTTCTATCAGGGTATCATCGACTAAAAGAAATGCAATATCTTCATAAGGAGAGGGAATAAACGGATAATAAAATGTTAACAATTGTACAAGTTGTCTTTTATTTCACCCTGCTTCTCTCAAGAAGCCAAAAATGGTTTCATGGGAAACTAATTCTACGGGTGCATAACAAGAAAACAAGCAAAGGAAAGCGATAACATGAAAGAAAAAACTAGTAAGAAAAATCCAAACAAGAAAGAAATAGAAAACACGACTCCTACTCCTGAGTTAAACAATGCATCAACCTATTAACGTGAAGTGATATTTCCAATGTGGCCACCGATGCAATGATTGGCCCACATAGGTGAAGGAATGGTTGACAAGAAAGATATTCAGGAAAACCAACAAGAAAGAAAGATAATGCAATGAAAACCAACGCGCTTGAAGTTTGAATGCATCCACAAAAAATAAGAAGAGTAAAATCACATGAAAGGTAGTCTACAGACGTATCATGGTGTTCTATCATGCTGCGTACAGATGACAAGCATGTACACTCTCTAGATCTTGACAAACGAGAAAACATGTAGAAAGAAGAAAACATTTTCTTCTCAAGATGACTTTCAACATATGACACCTCCAATGCATGAGCGATAGGATTGTGTGATTCTGGTGGAGGATGTCAAATCTCTAAACTAGATTGATCTTCAATGCGAACAAGATAGTGGTGATGAGCTTGGGGTGATTGAAAAAATTTCTTATTAGAAGTGGAACTGAGCTCAGGGCTGCTATAACTAGACAAAAACATCAGCTCGGGCTGAAGTGCCTCGACAACTTGAGGGGTCTACACTTCATCAGAAGATGTACCACAAAATACTGGCAGCTTAGAAAGATCAATAGCAAGTGAATCAAAATCATGATCAAGTGAATGAGTAAAAGGATCATGACAACCACGATCAAAAAATTCAAGATGTGCATTGGCATCCTCATGATATGATGAATCATACAGAGGGGTCAACTTGTCCTGATGATGAACCACACTAGTTGGTCCGAAATGCGTCGACAAAGGTCTTTCTATATGTGATTTATGCCGAAATTCTTCTTATAACGAGAAACATAATTTTTCACCCTCTGAATTTATAGAAATGAAAGATGAAATATTGGGTGGATTTGGAAATAAATGTTTGTCCTCTCCGCAATCAGATGATAGACTGACATCTTGTGTATCATGTGAATGATCCAAAGTAGAGACATCTGGGGATGAATTTTCACAAGAAAAATAAAAAATGGTAGAATCATAGAAGATGTTAGGATAGAGCGGATGAGGTGCAGATAGAAGGAGGTCATCATTCACCACAAGTTCTTCTTGAAACTCCCACACATACTCATAAAAAATTATAGCGCAAGTTGGATGCTAGACACCAACTCGGTCAACAACTTGATCCTCATGAACAACAAATGTGGAGTCCAACATGGATGAACATAACACACAATAATTCAAATGATCAAAGGAACCAAAGGATGGAGGTTGAGAAAATGAGATCACGTGACAACCATGAGGGTTGCATTCCAAATATGTATAGATATCTAGAGCAAGTGGGCTGGGCGGAGGTGACAATTCAACAGAGGGGTTCAGAACTCCTCCCACCTTGTCCTGCAGAGCTAGAGTTGTTTGATGAAAAGAGGACAGAGAGTCACTCGTGAAAATGACCTTATCCATCTTAGACTTGGAAGCTCTAACACTGAGGTATGCTAGGAGGGGTTCGAATGATTCTAACTCACGTGGATTTTCATACACATGAACAAGATATTGAAATCGTTCTTTGAGAAATTTCCAATCAACTTCATCTTCAGGGATTAGAAAAGCAATATTATTGAAGCGATCTCAAAATTGCACAAGAGATCCATCAGTTTCTTTTCGTAATTCCAGAAATTTTTATTGAGTGCTTTACGATCATAATGATAGAAAGAATTACCAAACTCTTTGATCATGTGATTAAAAGAGCGAATAGAGGCTACAGGCAATGTGATACACCAATTTTTAATGTGCCAACCAAATGTGTAAGTGAACAACCTATAGGCAATGTCATCTAAGTAGACTTCATTCCTCTCAGAGAAGCCCAAAAAGAAAAGTGAGTCTCTTAACAAGGACATTCTGCCTTCATCGTTGCTTTGAGTCATGACAAGTCATCGATGACATTTTCTGACACTTTGAAATCATGTTCGTGCGAAAAATATGTCAGAGTTGAGATTGTGATGTAAGTTATGAAGCAGAGATTTGAAATAGACTTTGGGGTCATAGCGTGTCATCTTGCCCTCCTCATAGTGCCAGAAATGTTGATGTTTCCGGACCCACGAACATGTTAAGGGGATCTCCTTGGTAAGAAGTCCCAACTAGACCTTACGTCGTTTGGTGTAGGAGTCCCAATAGTGGGTGGTAATATAGTGCCTTGACCGAGGTAGTATGCAGAGGTAATTATAATAACTTTGTTGGAAGCAAGTGTGTGACCTTGTAGCTAGTCAAGTGAAATGCATGGGGGTTCTAACACACATAGTGGAAGAGGAAGTGTGCCCCTTAGAATCCTATAATAGTACATAGCCTAAAAGGAACACATGAGTCGGATGGCATCGCAAGCTAGAAGCAGAATAGTCCACAAACCAAAGTGATGGGTTCCAACAACACGCCTTCAACAAGATTCATACAATTGTATACAAAATAGTTCATAAAGAAATGCGTAAGTTAAAAAACATACTTTGTTAAAGCAATAAGAATAGTCCAACAACAATAACAACATATGTATGAAAATTCATTGGCTTAGTTATATTATTAAAATTCCATCCATACATAGACCATTAACAACCACTAGCCCCAATAGTTGAACATTACATTTTACATTGCCTACTCCTCTAGAGGTGTGTACTTTGTCTACACTATGGAGAAGCAAAGGCTCATCATAGTACTCTCCAACCCTTCTCTAAGCAATGCCTAGCCAAAATCTTGGCTCCCAAAAGCATGTACTATGAGTTATGAGGTTCTATATATAACAAAGGGTGGGGTAACCCTTGACATTCCCCTTTGACTCTTTGACTACCCTCATGACTCTTCAACTCCTTTGCAAATAACTCTTTACATTACATAGTGACTGTTAACATTCCACTAATGACACTTGGAATTTCACTTACAATACATTTACAAATAATAATACAATTTCCACATATAACCATGTGGGACAAAATTGGCTTGAGTCAACCTAACAAGACAAACACCATCAATCGGAAGCTTGGGGAAAGACCAACTTGGCAACATCCTCTTGATGGTGTTCAATGACAAACTAATACCAAGCTTGGTACTGCACTATTGTGTCCCCATACTATTTGGTGATGTCTTTCTGGAAACAAACTCTTGCCTCCATGACTTCCAGTTATATTATTTTGCAACCTTTTTCCAACTCATCTTGAAGCATGCACAACATTTTCCTAAGTGTGGCTGGACCTTCGATGTACTTCTGCATGGTTTTTGCTTAGTTGCAGTTCATCGTTGGTGGCATCTCACATCAACTACTCCATGTACCTGTCAACCTCCAGAAGGACTTGGTTATTCTTAATGGATTGAGTGAGGGATTCGATTGATGGGACCGACCTTGTGTGTCCTCACTATGACATCCAGACTCTTGAAGAACCGTGCATAGGAAACCTCAATTCTAGTGATGAGTGGAGGGAGTTGCTCGTAGTTCCAAATCAACATCTGAATCTATGCTTTGTTTAACTCTACCTCCAAGTTCATTATCTTCTGCAAGTAAAGCAAGGCTCCATTCTACCTCATTATCCATTCCTATACTTGCGCAATAGCAACATGTATGTCTTTGATAGTTTGAAAAATCTTCATGCACTACTGTTGAAAACCCTATAGTTGGACTACCGCATTATGCACGGTGACCAATGTTTCATACATTTTCCACATGGTGGTCTCACAAGTCGATACTTTAGCAAGTATCACTTTTTGTACCTCTGCCATAGCAGATCCTATAGATTATTAAGTCCTCCACCTGGCCTCTTGCAAGTCCTTTGCCATTCGATCATTCTCTGCTAACAAGAACTACAAGATGAACTCGTGGCTTTTGCATAAGCCTTAAAGGCAGCAACCATGGTAGTTCGATGTCTTCTAACATCTGACAACATCACCCTTTACTCTATATGTGCACGTGACACATTATAATCTGAGAGATGATTTCTCCACGCTTCTACAATCCTTTGTTGTGACTCATCAAATGACAGATTGTACACATCCATCCTTATATCATCATCTAGGAGAACAACCTCTCCTTGCTCTCTTGGGATTGGTCCTAATTTTGGAGGTGGCAGAGGCTGGGGTGCGACCTTAGATGTTCTCGGCATGAGGTCAATATCATGGTCCTGTGGCTCCTCTTCCAACTCCATGTTTCTCGCTTCAACCATCGGCTCAATTTGTTGAGCAAGTTCCCAAAGCTACACCTGCTTACCCTCTTCTTCATATGTTGGTTGCTCTGACTCCTCAACCTATATAGACACAGTTTTTTCCATCATCACGCCTTACCCTTGTTCTTGTTCCTACTTCTGCTTTTCTTCCCTCGTTCTCCATCTTAGCTCCTATTGTTCTTTCAACTTCTTCTCTATTTCATGCAACTTCCTCTCTGCATCTTCCATTATTTTCTTCTCTCTCTTCCTTTGTTCTACTCTCTTTATGTGTTTTTGCATCTTTTCCTCTAATTCCAATGCTACTCTCTCAATGAGATGATCTTCTCTAAACTTGTAGCTTTTCTCAGCCTCTCTGTTCTCGACAATCTTCCTCTTGCCTTTGTCCTATGTTAGTTTGCTACTCACTGATGCTATTGTTGTTGCTTCCCATGGTATTTCTTCCTACAGAACATGTTTCCATTCTATAGTCATGCTCACTGGTTCATTGAGCATAGAGGAGATGTAACAATACCTCCAAGGATCCTCCTCTTCCCAATGAAATGTCCCATGGATCCATGGATAATACACCTTCACACAGTGGTTCTTGCATATACAATGTGGATCATATAGATTGTATTCCTTGGTGCTGAACTCAAACTTTTCTAAGTCCTTGGCCTCAACATCTGCATCCTTCAAGATCTGAATATCATACAATCCAATCCGCAAAGGAAGATTAGGCCATGTTTCCTTCTTCCTCTTGTGCAGTACTGCTAATAACCCTGTAGAGATGTGATATGAAACCTCTTACATCACCAACTTTTCTATGGAAAACCTTGGTAGCACATGCGGAGTCTTATCTCCACCAAACATCCTGATGAAGGTGCCACTAGGTGAGGCACACCTCTCTGCAATGTTAAGTAATGCCTACATCACTTCTTGGGACATCCAAGGTAGATCCTACTCAAAGATGAACTTGTAAACTAGGGTGATGAAATGGTCAGATATCCTTTCCATGACTCCTCAGTAGATGCACTCATAGAGAAAGTTGCAATAAATGTTCACAATATTCTTTGATGGTGTCCATATCCAAGCCATGTTAGAAAACTAATGTTGGGCACAGATTGTGTCAAGCATGTACGCTGACATATAGAATCTTGCTTGCTAATGCTTGGGTAGATTATCGGCATTAGTCACATGCACTTTCAGGTTAAGATCTAACATATCTGAGTAGTTGAATAACCTTCCTTCATTTTCCATCTAATCCAACACAACTAACCGATTCTGTGGAAAGATCTTCATGCTCCCTTGACCGTGCAAGCACCATGAAAAGATGATCAAGAGTTGGTAGGCCTTTCTGGGTGACTTAATTTTGTAGACATGATTGGGTGTTGACTTGAACTTCAATGACTCTTTCACCCAATGCTTCATGATGTCTCTAGTGTTCACATTACTATTGGGGGTATAGAAATGTCCATCCATGCAGTTCACTAGTTATGGTAAGTGATAGATATCATAATAGTTTTCCATCCTGAAGGTAGCAAGTTGTGTTCAACTAGCACTACTCAATGTCATCGTCTTAGGATCGATATGTGAGACAATCGAGTGAATGATGTTCGCACATGGGAAAGTCGAGTACCTGCATGCAACCTTATATAAGCTTGACTTTTGGATGTTGAAATAGACCCGCCGATCTTCTAGATATTCCAACTTAATTGAAGTTATCTGCGAAGATATCCTTAATTTGCTGCCATGGTATATTCATGTCCTTCTCTTTGAACATCTTTATGTCTTCATAGACTTTCAAGTTCATTGACACCTATTCAACTACATCCCCAGTGCTTCTCTCGATGATATCCTTTCATCCAACTCTCTTGGAAGCCATGTTACCTGTACTACTAAAAATTTGTTCAATAATTGTTGTTGTTGGAGATGGAGAGGACACTCATGACATGAAAATGTTAGCTTGAAATTGAAAGCACTTCAAGAATGACCAAGTAACAAAATAGGCAATTGTTGGGCAATATTGTGCAATTCTGGGTTTCAGAGGTGAGGGACCATCAACTAGATCTGCGCATCACATAGTCCCAACTACCACTAGGAGTTGATGATGAATGGAACTACCTAATGCATAGTCCAATGTGTCTTATTGAAGATTGGAATTGTGTGACACGCAGTTTAGTCTAGCTTTGATGTTGGCTGGGACTATGCATTGTGCAATCCAAGTGGGTAGGACTCCGAGATTAGCTCCTGGAATTGCGTAGTGTGCAGTTGGAGCCATTCACTAGCAGCCTCTGTAGAATTTGTGGAGAAAAGGCAGAGACTTGAGATCTTGAAATGTGTAGTGCATGTCAGGAAGTGTTAGATCTGGGCCAAGGAAGCCCAAATTTTCCCAAGGGCAACATAAAAATGAGGAAGTATGAAAGTGTGAGTGATGGTTGGTGTAGATCTGAGTGAATGATGATGCATGGAATCAAAATAAATGTAGAAATAAGTCAAATAGAAGAACAACGAAGCTCATGGAGAGAGTCACCACAATGATGACCGTTAGTGCAAAAAAAGGGTTATGCCCGCAACACTTAGGAAAGGAAATGAAAAACTTAAACAAACACTTATACAAGCTAAAGAAAGTTAAAACGCTAGTGACCATGCAATAAAACAAGTAAAAAAACACTCTCATAAGCCAAGGAAATGAAAAAAGTGACCGAAAGAGTAGCAAAAGAGGAGAAAAGCAAGACTTACCTAGAAACGTTCCGTTGGCTATGCCAAAGGTTCCTAGATCTCCTCTCGAATGCCAAAGCTCCAAGATCAAATATGAAAATGATCTTTGGTGGCACCTATTAAATAGATTTGATCGATTTAGGGTTTATGATACGAAGGCCAAAAATATAGGAAAAAGTGACACATGGTGGTAGTTTCCAAAAATAGCTCAAGTGTAACTTCGATTGCTAAAAATAAATCCCTAATTTTTAAGGATTGTTTTTGCTTTTTTGTATTTTATTTTTTGGGAAGGCTACCGTTCATGCACATAAACATTGCACATTTCAAGGGAGAACTGAGCAACTCACTTACACATGCATCGGGAAACTGCTGAGGGAATTCTTATGCCCAATTCTTAGGTTGAGTGGCTCTGGATACCTCTCATACGTTATTGACTTTCCGAGCTAAAGGCAGGCTGCCAGCTCGGTCTGCACAATTTTGGAGCAAACCCTACGGGCTTGAATTGTGCATTTCCTGAGAGCAAGCCTACTTTCCCTCTAGGATTGTACAGATCATCGAGGTAGTGCTAGAACCAGATTGCAACCAAGTGAAGAGGTCATCTTGTGGTTAGATAACACATCAAGTAAGAAAACAAAAGTTGTAACAAAAAAGATAAAAATCAATGAAAGCACAAGTACCTGGTTAGTGTAACATAAGTTGTTGGGATTTAGATAGGGAGGCTCCAAACCATAGTGTAGGCAAAATTTTGGAGGTTGGTTGTAGTCACTACAACATAACCTCATGTTATTGAAGAAGTATGGAATTGTTTCAAATAACCTGGTTTTATCTTATGGTTCAACAAAAAGGACTAAAAATAAACCCTTTATCCCCAACTCAAGGTCAATGCATCGTTTTGGTTGTCATTTCTCATGGATTCAACCAACATGACCTTTCTCTATTGGTCAGTTGCCAATAAATTTACATATCATAGTGTGATCCTCCATAAGCTTGATGTAACAAAATTTTGTTTCACCTCATACTTTGGATTTTTTATTTCCTTTGGGAGGCATCTACCTTTGTTAGGACTATTCTAGGACACACCAAGTGGGGGATCCTCTAAATTTCCTTCAGATTTTATGCTCCTTGAATATGATCAATGAAATGCTTTTGATTTAACTCGGACTTAGGATGATATCCTATGATGAGATTTTTGGAAGAGGGTAGTTTGTGCCCCTCCCCTATAACACCCTTTATAATAACACCCTACACTATAGGGACCATATTTGCTCCATACATTGGTGGAAAAATCTTCTACATAATGGAGAGAAATGGTGTGGAAATTCAATCCTCTTTGAAAAAACCCTAATCCACCTCAATAGATCTAATAATTTATATTTACATTTATTAAATAATATGTAATTATAAAATTTCTCAATATAAATTTCTATTAACTAAATTATAATGTTACAAATTTGTATCTCAATGATTATTATGACTTTTCTATTTTACAATTTTGTAAAATTATTGTCACGGTAATAACTATACGTTTTATGTTCAAAAAATATCCCAAATACACAAAAAATTTAAAACGATTTCAATGAATTGAAATCTAATTCTTGTCTCCATATCTTTTTTCATAACATATTTTGCAATTTTATTAAAAAAATCATGTTTAAAAAATCTCTAAAGTGCATAGGATTTTAATAAAGGTTGAGAAAATGGGATCATTCTTCTCTTCATATCTAGGATTATAAAAATGATTAGATATTATATTTAAGGGCTTTATTATTCGAAATGGAGTACGAAGACTTCAATGACAAGATTATTAGATGAATTCGTTTACCAAATTTTCTACATATTAATTATAACGATACAAACGAAAACGATAAGAATGAATGATATTTTAACTTTCACTAGATTGAAAATAGTCTATGTGGTCATCAACTTTTCTTCTTTTTCCCTTTTGCAATTCAATCTTGTTCTTATTCAAATTGATGATGAGATGACCTAACCTTCTAACAATCCCCTCACTAAAAGGACAATGCCAAGGAATCGATGCTAACATATTGCCATAATTGTCCTTGATGTCTCTAAAGAATCACATTCTAAAATGATTTTTTTTCTGATTCTAGTGCCCCAAAAGTGAAAAAATTAAACACTCATTCTTCCCAAGCTTTTTTAGGTCTCTTCCACCATCTCATTTCACAATGAAGTTTAGGCGAGTCAGTTCTTAATTGAGCAATAAGGATCTTTTCTCTCCATGGAATGCTAACTCCAATGTACTCTATTTGTTGGATATCACAAGTGGGGTTGAATTCCCAAACATAATACTTCTTCTTTCTACCCAACTATTTTCCGCATGTACGCTTATGACACTTCTCCATAACAAAATTATTTAACTCCTTACTATTTATGGGATAGAAATTGAGGTAAATACTCTATTTTTGCATCCATTTGTTGTTTTGTCTCATCCATGATATCTTTCTTTCACTCATGCCTCCATTGAAGATAACTTTAGGTCATATACCTACTCCCATATGCTCAATTATTTTTAGGCACCTTATAAGGCACACCATATCAATGTGTTGATGGGATCTCCTCTTATTTCACTCAACATTATCTCATAAGGAACAAAAATTTGTATTTTGAATTTGCTCGTGATCAAGCATTTTTGGATTTTCTCAATTTGTTTCCATTTTGAGACTAGGATGTTGCTAGCCCATAGTTCACACCCATATAATATCACTAGACAAACTAGGAGTCCAAAAATCACTTTAATCCTTTTCCAATCCCAGAACTTTGTCTCTCTACATCTATTTTTAAGTGCATATAATGTTTTCCACCCTCATAAAATTCTCTTCTTTTTGCAATCCTCCCAATTAAGCTTGTTGTTATAATCAATCTTGAGATACTTGTATTCATTTTCCTCTTCAAGAATGTTTACTTCAAGGAACAATGTATGTTTGCTTTGCTTCATCTCATTAGAGAAAATCATTATTTTGGTCGTACTAGTGTTGACATGCATCCCCACTATTTTACAAAAATGCTCAAGGGCATATAGGTGCATTTGCAATCCATGGAACAATATAGCAATCAATACAAAGACATCAAAGAATATTTATCACAAACTCCCCAACCTACTTTCTACAAACAATATTCTTTATGCTATATGACGTTTATATAAAAGCCAGCTCACGAAAGACCAATGAATAAAGGGGAGAGAAATGAAGCAATATCTCGTGGAATCCAAACATGAGTACAAATGAAGAAGGGTGGTCTATGTGAAATAAAATATTATAATTAATCATTTTTTTTATATACATGGTTTATTAAGATTTTAATTTTGAATTTAATGGTTTAAATAATTATATTTTATGGGACCTCAATTAAGCTGTTATTTTAAATAAATATTATACATAAATGATATTAACTAGATAATTAATATATAATTTGATATTTTTTAATTTTATTTTTTTTTCTTTAAATATTTTTTTAATAATATTTTCCAAGTAATAATTTATAATAATATATATTTAATAATTAATTTTATTTTTTTTAATTTAATGTTGAAGAGAATAACCGATATATATTTTCATAAGTTTTAATAATCATGATACATTTTTGTTTTATAACTAAAAAGTTTAATATACCAATTTGATATCTAATTTAATGATATTTTTAAAATTTAATTATTTTTAAGTAGAAAGATATATTTATTTTGGAATAGGGATTTTTAAATTTAAGTTATTATTATTCAATAGATGGTAGGAATTTAGCCTCTATAGAATAGTTTGTAGTAACAACAGAAAAAAGGAGTTATATTTATCCCAAAAATACTTATATAGTTTTTATTTTTTCAATTTAATAAAAAAAATTATGTTTATGAATGCTATTAAACTTTTTGGTTCATTATTGATTTACTATATTTTATTTGCTATATGTTTTTTAAATGAAGATATGTTTAACTTATATATTAATTTTTTTTTTTATATTTAATAATTAATAATAATAATAACTGAAATAAAATTACAATTCTATTTACATTCTTAATTTCTGAAATTTTAATAATGTGAGATGTAAAATAAATTTTTCTTTTCTTATTAAACTTATAAGGCTATTTTCATTTTTTCATAATAATGGGAAAAACTATCATAATTTAGTTGTCAAACCAATAGTGAGGACAGTCATCTCTAGCTATTACCTGCAAATGCAAGTTGGCTCATCATCCCTATTCATGTTGAGTCATCACAATTATTCAAGGAAAACCATGTGTCCTATAATGACCCATGCGCATTGGCTCATCATGGCTATTCAAGTTGAGTCATCACAATTATTCAAGGAAAACCATGTAACCTATAATGACCATCTTATGTAAGGGGGCAGTTTTTCTCCTCCCATATGCCTTTATGTTTTGGGTCATTAAATTTTTCCTCATTGGATAAAAACTAGCTCTTAACCAAGTAGAAAAACTTTTACGACATACAGTAAACCCAAAGTATTCTCATTATAATATCATAAAATTATAATTTTATTTTTTGGTGTTATTTTTTTGACATAAATGAGAAGAGATTTTATTAAATGTGCACAATGGTTATAACAGATATACAGAAAATTCAATACATTGCCATTTTTCTATACGATTTTCCATTGAGATAATGATAAAATTATTAAGAAGATGCCAGAATTTTAAGTAAATACTACAAGTGATTGTTTTTAGGTGTTTACAAAAGTAGATTCTCACATAAGAGAAGGCAAAAACAATGCATTAAGCTAAGCTTTTGGAAGAAAGAATCCAATGAAATTAAAATCCTGAAACCAAGTTAGAATCTATTAGCCCTCTCTCCCATGCATGATTTTGCATCAACTAATATGATTAGCACAACTTTCTTGTAAAACTTTGAAGAAGACTGCTCCATCTCCAGTAGAGTGGAGGGTGTAATTTCAATGCTCTATTCTCAAAAGATAACTTTGTACGAGAAGAGTCAACCATTTATCTTTAAAGGTATCTTTTTCTCGTTCTAGATTTTGAAGAGCTTAAAAAATTTTCTGCTAATAAAAAATTGCTAAGAAAAAGTGTTAATATTGGATTTACTTCAACAGATTTTTGGAAACCACAATCTTGTTTGGTTGATTCCTTCTTCGCTTTTGTGCTAAGATGAAAACGGACTTAGGTTAGTAGAGCTCCGATTCATTTCTTCTCTGTTACATGATTCAGTTTTTTAATATTAAAAATGTAAAATGTTTCATTAAATAAACATTTTGATCCCGATTATGAATTCGTCTATATTGATATTAATTTGTATGACTGCGCTTATTATACTATTATTATAATAGCAAATTTCATGATTATTGTTAGTTATCTTTTAATACCGCTAATGACAAGTCAACCATCTAGCGCAGAGCTCGAACTTCAAACAAAAGCGAGGATGAAGATAAACAGGATGTTATAACGCGTCGACAATATTAAAAGTATCCCTTTTCTCGGGTCAACGCAACATCCGTCATGGCAGACCTAAGCGCTCCAACTGGCACAACCTTACAGATTCCAAGATATCGACCCATTCCTTGCTCTCCTCCACAGAAAACAAGCCTTGCCTTAAGAATTATATGAAGCCTGCTGGAAACTACAGATTTGGGCGGAGTGGAAATGGTAACCTGTCAGGAAGTGGCGCAACAACACGCATACAGAGGTTGAATGCGGCCAAGGAGGATAAGGTTGAGACGAGAAGTTAAAATTCAATTAATTCACGCGTAAAACAGGCTACATATTTGCTTGTCGCGGATATTGCGTGTCTGACTTTTTCTATTAAATGAACTGCTTGCTTCTGTCAGAACAGAACCTCAACGCTACATGGCGTGTTCCACACAATTGGCCAGCACCCCTGTATAATATATATATATATATCGCAACAGATTAGAGAACCATCTCTGGATTTGATTAACTGTGACAATCTGTTACAGCCATATTTCTCATCTCAAATCTCTGAGCTCAGGTCAGGTCAATATTATGGGCCGCCGATCAAGATCTCGTTCTTCAGCCTTCGCTTGCGGATTGCTTATACCATGGCTGCTTGTACTTCTCTGGACGATCTCGCCAACTTCAGGAGCCCGACCCTTGCCTCCTCAGTCAAAGGCTCTATCAGTAAAGATTAATCACAGCGATTATCACCATAATCAGCAAATTAGCGGATCTCTGAATCAGAAATCACAATTAGATCTCGGCCCATCTGATGTTACGGTTAAGAGCGCCTTCAAATCTGTATTTACCATGTTACACAAAGGGCCTGTTACTCCCTCCGGCCCTTCCCCATATATCAACAACTCTCCCAAGACCGATTCAACTGAGATCTCTCCCGAAAACGTTTCAGATCAACCATGAGCTACCGTCCGTGCTTTTGTCCATACAAATCCCAAGCTGGGAATTAATCAATATTGAATTTTCAGGGGCAACTGTCTAGCACGTTTCATTTTTTTATTAATTCACTCATTATGAGAACATATAGATATGTTCTGCTCCAGAGAAGTAGTCTTTAGGGTTTCCCTACAATTCTCCTCTATTTTTGTCTATAATTTACAACTGCAGATTCTTTAAGTCTGAATCCATTCTTATCAATTGGAACTGTAACTGTGAATCATTTGTAGCTCTATCGTACTATTACTCAAGAGTTATTAAAGATTCTATGGCTGTAAAATTGTTTCCATGGATTTATTGGACGGCTTTCTATACTCGTGGACATCCAAATCGTAGTAACAGTAGTAGCACACAGTCGTAATCATAAGAATGGAGGGCATGGCAACTACTTTGTTTGTTTTTCAAACACATTATGCACCAATCCGAGCTCAACATATCACATCCTCTGATAATTTAAAATCCTCGGGAAGATTTGCTTGCTAAATCGTGGGGTTTTATTTTCACTGCATGCGTGCATCGTGAAGTTGTGTAGGACAATGGATTACAACTCATAATTCATGAGGAGAAATTGCCTTAACTATCAATCCACGAAAAGAAAAAGAAAAGTTATCAATTAGTGGAAACACGAATCATAATAACAAGAAGGATAATAACAAGGGCGGGCTTTCGCTTGGAAGGTATACAATAAAGATGCTAATTTCGACTCTTAGGCTAAGGATTTTGCTAATTGTTTCGGGAGGCAAGAGGGTAAAACACAGGGCATAGGATCATCGAATAATGATACTTCTATATGTTCTCGCTGATTAATCTTATCAAAAGATTTTATAGTTTATATCTTATTGTTGAATTAATTCACTCGATTAATGTGATTAATGTGTGAAAAGTTTATAGTAGTAAAATTAGCATTTGCACCTTATGTTGTAAAGGAAATGCCGTAAGGCATAGAGTGGGGAAGAATAGGTAATCAAATCCGTCAAAAGTAAGAATAAATTGATTTATTAATTTTTCATTTACATACACTGAGATCGTATGCCGCGTGGAATAAGAATCTCAAGTTATCATTGAGATAAATAAATCTCTACAGTACATATATATAGATGAATGAAGATCTCTCCTATGATTTAGATCACTGTGGCAATGCCATTTTTCTCTCGCAAAGTTGCATCCATTGGTTTTTTTTAAGACATTAAAAGAATCTAGCTGCTATGGTTTGTTATGATCGATGGGTTATCTTTAAGATTATATTGTAGATGATGTTAGATACATTAAATCATTTTGAAATAAACCCGGACATGCCATTGGCATTGATTAGCGGCATATGCTACAATAACTTATCTTCATTGAAAATGAGGTTGATGTATTCATTGAGAATCTCTCACACTAAAACTTCTTGAAACATGGCTTGAAACACCATGTGTTAATGATGTTTTCATAGAAGTTGCAACAATGAATGTTGAAGGCAACATGGATGTTGTAGAAAATAAAAAAGTTAATGAAATTTCCATGCAATAGTGTCCTTGAGAGAAAATATTTTTATGATTTATTTTGGAACAAGTTGATGAAGAGCACGCTATGGAAGGTGACATGTGGTAGTCGTTTACATACAAGCCAATTTTTGAAGAAATAGAGGATATGCATGGACAACTTGGAACAATCGAATAGTTGCACCAACCAATAAAGACACTGAAATCTGAAGCTTACAACAAAAAGACAAAGCTAAAGCAATGAAGAAAAGAAAAGGAAATCCAACTGATGTAAAAAAAAAAAATTGTAAGCATAACTTAGACTCGGACCAGAAAATATCTTAGTTTAAATTTTTGTTTTTTGTAATTAAAGGGGAGTGTTGCATAAAATAATTTCAGCCACCCATTTAAATAGGAGACAAATGTTTGTTGGAAATCTTTGAAAATTTTATATCGGAACGATCTCAAAACATACAGGTAATGACTCATTTTCTTCGGTCAAGGATAGTGTGCATTTGCATGGAGTGCACAAAACAATTACAAGTGATAAGTATATTTATTTTCAAAGTGATTGGTACACTTTTTCCCATTTGCAAATCGATGGTACAACAAACATGGTAAATAAAGTTCTGAAAACATGTTGCAGATAAATTCTGGAGAGCATATAGACAAAATGAAATTTAACTGGTGTCAACAAAGTACAAGAAAACCACCCCTCCTTATCATCCAGAGTTGTAAACTTAGTGGAATTACCAATATGAATAGGTCAGCAAAGGTGTCAAAGCCTCTAAAGCTTAGGAAGGATAACGCGAGTACTATGTATGCGAACATAGTTTAAGCTCAAGAGGGATAGCTCTTAAAGAGCTTTACCACTATATGTATAAACTTTTATGGAAACGAGCAGGGGCTTAGCATAAGGTGTTAAGAGGTTTGGCCCTTGTCCCTATCCACGGGCACTGTAACCAAGCGTCAAGGGCGAAAGAGCCCAATCCATCTTCTTATATGCATGTGTTGTGGGTCTATAAGTTAGGGCTCAGAGGAGCACAAAGATGCATGTATTATAAACCATATGGCCAGGAGCCATGTCCACAAGCACATGCAAGAGAGGTCCTAGTCGTTGAATGTCGCGAACTGTTAGCGCTAACCACGTGTCCGAGAGATTACGATGGGAGGCTTGGCAAATCCCACCAGGAATGAATTGTTGAGATGACATGGCGGGTGGGGTCGGTTGTTCAACGATTGGCACGGTGAGATGGAGGACCCCCAAAAGACTTATAACGTGAAATTTGAACTTACTATGCAGCAGAGGGCCAAGCAGGACCCCCAATTAGTGTGGCAAGTGACTTGGACTTAGAGCCACGTGACATCCTAGAAGGTAGACACATGTTACTTGAATTCGGGGGTTTTGTGGTCCCAAGTGGAATGGATCTAAGTGACACATGGCATACATAGTGTGGGGCCATGTGGAGGGTGACATCACCCCGAGACCATGTACCCCGTGATTTATGTTGGAGTGAGGTGCAACCCCGTGAGATTTAGTCCCTAGGGTGATGTGGCACGACTAAGCCCAACTACAAAGGCATAAGGGAGCATAACCACATGATTGGTTAGAGTAGACTTGAGGTGGTGAGTAGCTAGGTGGACTTCCACGAAACCTTGGTGGATTGGAAGCCTCGTAGAAGAGAATGGGTCGAGACGACATGGTGTGGTGGAGACTGAACATGCTGCAGTAGCAAATGAAGATGGGATGCATGGAGGAGGTCTACCAAGGATCTGTGCAACCCCATAAGATCTTTCCCAGCAGTTTCAGTGGGGAATCATAATGAAATTTGTTGGTATTTTAATCTCGATGTGATGTGGTCGTAGAGAGGGGTTAATTTATGACCCAGTATGAGCGAGCCGACAGCTAAGGTAATGGTGCCATGTGGTGATGAGGTGGCTAACTCGGATAGCTTGTGGACACCACATGGAAAATCAAAACGACATGGCACTATCTGATAGGCTAGTCTTCGAATGGCCATATATTTTGATCCGAGAATCGTATTGAGACAAATCTTATATTTTCATAAAGGTCTTGACAAGACGAACACAGCAACATCATCTTTTTTAAGTCTTAAGAAAGTCGAAAAAGGTCGAAAAATTTAGACCCCATTTCCATAACAAGACTTTGGAGGTTGGGTTAGCTTAATAACTACCTCCTTCTACCCTTAGTTGGGGCTAGGGATAGTAGGGGATGTGTTACAGAAAGGCACATGCCAAAGGGTAAGCACAATGTAGAATTGGTGTTGGTTGAACAATAAGGTAACATGCTATTCTAACACACTAAGACTTGGTAAAGGTCTAGAGCTCATCAAAAGCACCCAAATGCACAAATAAATTATTCCCTTTTTCAAAAGAAAAGTATAAATTTTTTCATCTCTATATTGATCAAGTTTCACGTCATCCCCTAGAAATCTTCAACCACTAAAAGTTATCACTCCATACCTAAGTTACATGACACAATGAGACGAGACATGAAGGACACTAAAATACAAGTGTCTAACACATGACATGGTGACCCCAATAACAAGACACAAAGAACAAGGTTTATATATATACCTTAAAAGAAAATAACACATTACACAAATAGAAATTATAGACATAAAGATTCAAATTTTGTTAGAATTTAGAAACTAGAACATTTACATGATACAAATTTGATCATGCAACTAAATACTACTTAGCACTTACTTGTCCTAAGTCAATGACGTTCAAGTGACAAACACAAGAAATTAGAACCATAAATTATAGTTTCTCATTAAGTCATTAAAATCGAAATGCACTACATAAATAATGAGTCACTATTACTACAAGTGGGAATGCCAATGAAAAATACAAAATAGGGTAGATACTAGAACCGTAAATGGAAGAATCTCATAGCTTGTGATTGTCAATAGTCCTTCTCCATGTTAGAATCATCAAAATCAGCATCACTTCCATGACTCTCTCCTCCATCCTCCCCCTTCTCTTCCTCATCTATATCCAACCTAATCAATGCATATGTTGGTGTGGAGAATGAACCCTCAACTGGATCACCATAAGCAAAATTGAATGGCTCTAGCACTGGTTCATTAAGGTACAAGTTTGCTAATGCCAACTCAACACTACTGTCCAAACCCCATATTATTAGGAAATGTATCCCACATCTTTGTCTTTCCCTTCAACCACTCTTCCCTCTATTTAGAAATAAGATGGAGGTTGATGTGCACATACACCATACACCATTGTCTTGCACTTGGAATCCTTTCAAAGCTACACTATAGCCCACAAATGCACTCCAAAATGCCTACGAACTTCAACCTACTAAATGAAATGAGGAAAAAGACAGACAAGTCACCTTTTTCAAACCCACAGACCACTTTTGACAAACATGTGTCCTAAACTTGGGACACATTTAGAGCACATGTCGAACATGAGTTTGGCACATGCCCTGAACGCGTCCTCACGAATCCATGTCTGACATGTGGAAATTGTGACACATGACCCCCTAGGTGTGTGTCATCTAACTTAGAAGATTTGTAAGATACCAAACATGAACCGGACATGTGCTAAACGCGTCCTTAGAAATCCATGTCCAACATGTGGGATTCATAACACATGACCCCCTAGGCATGTGTCCTATGAATTAGAAGACATGTAGGATACCAAACACACATAATTTTGCACACGAGATAAATTTTCATAATGTTACCTCACATGAACGCTCCAACTTTTAAGATGCAAGATAACTTTATAGTAGAGAAAACATGACAAAAGGTTCATTTTCATGTCATGTGTCCAAGGTAAATGCATATTTTTATATGTAACCTCTTGCAAGACTAAAAAGAGATAGACATTGATTTTAACTTGTATTTGAACCAAAATGTAAAGTAGTAATGAATTTGGTTTTATTGAAAGGCATCCAATTTGACCCTGCTACAGGTATGTATCTATTGTGGTATGTTTATACAAAATAAAGACGACAGGAAATTTTGATTCTTTATGATTGGTTTCAAACTCAAGCACAAATATCATTCAGCATTTTACTAGACACATGTTTGTTCTCTAAAATAAAACTCAAACCTATTGTGTATCTATAATGATCATCCATTGTAATTTGTTGTACTGTGGCCTGTAGATACTTTCAACACTCCAGGTAATACATCATTGTAGGTGGACTAATATTTTAATCTCTACTACACTATATATCACTATATATATGCGAACAATGAGAGAAATTCAACATTGGATCTAATTTCTTTATTAGAGACTTACCATCAAGCATGTATTATGAAGCTACGTATCCCAATGTCCCTACTAGATCAATATTTGTGTTACCGGCACATCCTGCACTTGTTACTGCAAGACAAAAATCTGAAAGCTGCATCCATAGCCAGTAGTTAGAGAGCGGTGACTACAATACCATCTACTTAGGAAATGTTTCACTTCGCACCAAGTGTTTTAAAGAACATAAACCAAGATGGAAAAATAAATCTATTTAGAAATTTCTCAAAGTATAATTCATGATAAGCAATAATAAATTAATACAAAGAGCTGCACATGTCACGAAATTGATAGAAAAGAAAAACTGAAGCCCTACATGAAAATATTTTGACAAAAAAATAATTGATGCTTCAAATTCAGCCATACAATGGAATTCCCATCTCACAGAATCTCCCATTGAATGTAATACACATGCCATACATTTACTAAGGCTTTTGTCAATTACATTCTAGGAAACTTTCTTAATGCTTTACAAGAATCTTCCCAAATTAACTGATAAATATTACGTAAGAAACATTCATTTCCAAGAAAATTTAATGGTATTACTATTTTTAACACTATAGTCAGTGTAAGTGGGAGATTGGAAAACCTTGCCCTCACCTTCGCGTTGAACCTTGCATCAAGAAGAATATTTCATGATTTGAAATCTCGGTGAATCACTGCAGGGTTGCAGTGCTCATGCAAGTGTTCTAGACCCTGTAAAAGAAAGAAAACCATGGTAAGCTTGAGCTCCCAAGTTGATAGAGGACCAAGTGAAAAAGTGATTTTAATTGGTAAAATCTAGTAGCAAGGAATCAAATTATCTGTGTTAGAACTACCTTGCTGAATCAAGGGTTATCTTCATCCAGAAAAACCATGTAACTGCAAATCCATGAGATGGTCCTGACAAGCAATCCAACACAGTTTCTTAACAAAGCATAGCTGTGAAAGGCTGCTTACTCATGGCCTACTAGTTTATCCATGACGAATTGTAGTATCAAGTTTGTTTGAACAAATAAAATGCTTCAAAACATAGGCAATATTGAACTTGCCCAGTGGTTGGAGAAAGCTACCATGTAATTGGTCTTCCAAAGAGCCATTCTACATCAGATTGTATACTAAAAACCGTGTATGTTCATGAGTACAGAACCCAAGCAAAGAAATAAGGTTTGGATGTCAGATTTTGCTCATTAGCTCCACTTCATTCTGCAACCAATGACAATACCAACAGATGAAATTAGCAAAGCTTCTTCTAAGTTCTAAAATTATGGGAGAACAAAAAAGCACAATGCAATATGTTAAATGCAGTGCATCACCAAATCCACAAAAGAAAAGACACTCAAAAGTGCAACTTTAGGGCACCCCCCCAGAAAATGCCTTCACTAATATCTTCTTAAGTTTGAAGAAGCAGCCAACTTCAAAAATAATACCTGTAACGTTTTTATTACCTACCTGAAATTCATGCTCAGCCTGTCTACTACCCTCATCTAGCTTCTTCACAGCAAGAAAGGAATCATCATCAAACATTGCCTTGTATACACACCCAAATCCACCCTCTCCAAGTATGTTATTGTTGCTGAAGTTATTTGTAGCTATTAGTAGCTTAGAATATTCAATTGCAGTTGCACATCCCTTTTTCTTAGAAACACAAGAGTTCAAACGACTCAGGAGAGGCATGATTGGAATACCCCTATAGGCATCTATAAAAATTCAAATTACATGAAACTTAGTGAGCTAACCCTAGATCAAAATAGTCGTATTGTAACTAATCGAACTCTCATGTAAACAGAGGTCATTCGCACCCATGGCTTTTTATAATTTGTTAGAATCCAAATTTTTGATTTTATCAGATAATTCAGATCATGAAATCAAGTCTGTTGTTTATTATGTTAACCCCCACGAAAAATAATAGTTTGACAGAGGAGAAGAATTTATATAGTCATGGAAACCATTCCAATGCACTAGCAGTAATGCATAATATTTAATATGTATACATACATCCAAAAGATATCCACACAGATTCAACAGGGGAAGTCATCGAATCTCAGCCCCGAATCCAATCAAACAATATCCCCATAGGAAGCACCACTCTCTTGTGGCTGCCCTGTTGGTGTACACATCAAGAGAGGGTTTGGTTTCACATAATGAAATGGATAAAATATGACATAGTGGTGATACCAACCTGAGGCATCTGGATCTAAACTTCACTTGAATGCATGAGGTTCAGGTGAAGAAGGAGCAGAGTTGTAAGTCTTTCTATACAACCAAGTACAAATTGAAGAAATCATGACACATCCAACAAATATTGGCAGTATGATAATTTCCAATAGCAGTCCTTTGTTGATGTGATGAGATTCTTTATCTATCTGCATTGGAGAACCTGTGTCTGAACACACAACCCATCTTGCAATCGTCAAAAGAACAAAGTGCAATGACTTCTCAGAACTTGTAGAAAGATGCAAACAAGCAATTCAAATTGAGAGATTTGAATTTTTGAAGAAATCTTACACAGGCTGTATTTTTTAGCATAAATATACTCTTCAAAAACTTAATGAAAAGGCTAGCATTGAAGCCCTTACCAGTTGAATTTTCTGGTTTAGTTGATGCATTTCTTTTCGCCAAGGGATCATCAAGTAGGGAAGCCGATGACAGTGTGAAATGCAAAGAAACTAGCGCAGAGGTAGGCACCAGTAAAGAACGTCCCTTTACAGTCTCGCCTTTGTTTAAAAGAGAGAGACTCAGAATCAAAATATGCAATAAAATTGAATGTCCCATCTTGAAAATGAGTTCTACTTGAAAGTCAGTCAGGTCGTGGCAGAAAGATCAGGAGATGTTCAAAGAGGTAATATCTGCATTTTCTCAAGGAAGGTTCAAACCAAAAAATGCATAGCACTACTCTCAAATTTGTAAAATTGGTAACAAGAATAAATGGGGTAGATCAAATCCCATTTACATTGGATTTCTTTGAACACTTCAAGTGAGAATGTAAACAGATCTGAACAGAGAGTTGATCTTCACTGATCACAACAAGATTTGCAGCACCAAATGCCCAGCAGTCCTCCACAAGTGAAGTTCAGACCTCCAAATGAGTGTGCACTTCAAAAAATAATAAACCTAGTTACCATCTAAACTTGCCCACTGCAAAACACATGAAACATCCCCCCTCACGAAGTTGTAGTGAATCATGTCAGCACTAAGAGACACAAAAAACATGGAAAAGAGAAACAAAATAAACTGATAGACGAGTTAGTTGAAGAGCTGTAAATGCAAACTGGTCCTTCAGCGCTTATCTGTGAGCCCACACATATCACGCATTGCTGTGAAACGAATGGCTCGCTAGCGGTGCGTCCGTCCCGCTTCCTCATTAACCATTCAGTTTTGGATTAGTGTTGGATCAACGATCACACTTCATTCAATTGTCTAACACCACAAATCCACGGTCAATCATTGGACATGGCGGTGGCTGGGGCAATTCATTTCAAAGGGAAATGCCTTACGACGTAATTAATTTCAAAATTTCATAAGATTAATAAACACATCCAAGAGAGAGTAGCGAAAGCTTAGAAAAAGAGTATTATAAATTATTTTATTTATATATATTTATTTTCATAAGATAATGGATATATGCAGAGATACTATGATATAGCAGCAAAAAATATTTATAAATTAATTAATTTTATATATTTATTTTCATAAAATTTAATGACACTTCACAGAGATACTAGTAATAGTGGGGAAAAATATTATAATATATATATATATATAATATATATAATATATATTAAGGTGAGAGAAAGTCAACCAAACACACATTCATAAAATTGCAACCCATAAAAACTTGAATGAAAATGTGTTTCATCGATAAACGAGGATGTGAAGAAAGAGTTTCACCACTTGATTATATATATTTTTTTATTTTGATGGGAAGAGGGTGATGAGTTTGACAGATAATTCTCGATGAATGAAGTTTCTTCATTATTGACCCAAAAGATTTTTCAAAATGAAGGAAAATATATAAGGTTAGCTAATTTATGTCATTGTTTATTTCGATATTGGAGTAATAGATTAAGGTGATTCTTATAAATGTAATATGTAGTTTTGAATTGATAAATGTAATGTATAGTTTTGAATTTATGATCACTAAGGGTTTGAGAGGAAGTTGGGTGATTTATATGTATAAATTAATCTAATTTATCAGAATTTGAAGTAGAAATATAAACTTTTCATTTATGTTATTGTTTATTTAGATATTGGAATAATAGGTTAAGGTGATTCTTATAAATGTAATATGTAGTTTTGAATTTATGATCACCGAGGGTTTCAGGGGAAATTGGGTGATTTATATGTATAAATTAATCTAATTTATTAGAATTTGAAGTAGAAATATAAAATGTAGAAATAAAATTAACATATGGAATATATAAATTTTATTTATGGAAAATTTTATAAAAAAAAGAAAAGCGTATGGTATTTAATATTAGTATGGTAACTTTATTTGAAAATACAAGATATATGTTGAATTGTAAGAAAAAGTATAAGATTTATGTATGAAAAACCTACTAGACTAGATATTACAAATCAAGAGAGAATAAAGCACTTGAGAATATGATATTATTGTTGAACATGAATACAATAAATAACCTCTTCAAAATAGAAAAACATTTTGAACTATGTTAGGTTCCCTTGTGCATGCACTCACATAACTAGTTGGCATTCCTAGAATAGCTAGTAAGTTAAAAAAGGAGTGGGAGGATTTAAATTAGAAAAATGTCTAATGATAGGGCTAATAAAAAGTAAGTGGAGTTGAAAATCAGTTAGAATTGATGTAATAACTCTCATGCAATAACTACCCATGCAAAGTCAGTAGAAAAGGTATGTAGGCAAGTCAATAGTGGGGCTAAGTAGATTATCTTCATAAATAAGAGAGGGAATTTGTATTGTACATTAGGGATAAAGCAATGCACAATAATGGAGAGGAAATAGCCATGTCATAACTCATTCACTACCACATGCCATCTTACATGTGACCCCCTACTTAAAGTAGACTCACTAAAATTAGAGAATGTCAATTTTAGGCGATGATCTAAAATGATAGTGAATGAAAAGTTATTATATTTCCATAATAATATATAGAATAGGGTTAAATGATGGACTACATGAGGTCATGATGAACTCCTAAGTGCAATGTACCCCAATAACATATGTTTGTGTTAATAATTGAGAGAGAGATAGAGAGAGAGAGAGAGAGAGAGAGCTACACAAGTGTGCTTAATTCCATTGATGATAAATATGTGGGCCATATTTAAAAACCTTGTCAAAAAGGAAGATAATAATACAAGATGAAAAAAATGGGTGTGTTCTTTTTATGCTACTTGAACCACCAATATTGTCACTCTAAAGTGAAGCTAATGGAGCTAACTAATGCAACATGTATTTGAAAAGAGGCAATCCCACTTGTTTTTTCAAATTCATAGAAACACATGTTATTTACATTCTTATTTATATGTTGATATATTGTTGGTTTCTGAGATAGATAGGTAGTTTCATAGATCTAATATTCTAACATGGTATCAAAGCCATGGCTACTATGATCTAGCATCTTCTTTGACATTAACCATCAATGTGTATCTTCATTTTTTGTTACCTGTTTACTCATTATTTTTTCTAGATTTGATTTCTATATGGTTTCATTAGGCTTCTCTTCAAATCTGGGCATGATTCTACATATTTGAGTTTTTTTCTCAGAACCCTTACTTTGTTATGTAGTTTTTTGCAGTTTTTTTTTTCAAGGGGCTCTTGACTATTTTTATACAAGCTCTATATGGTTTTTGGGTTCTCCTCAAGGAGATCAATCTTTTGGTTGTAAGATCTGTGATTTTCATCCATTTTTTGGTCCCTTTTTTTGTAGGGCAGAAGATTGGTAGACCAAGGGTTTAGATCAAAACTTTGGTTGCATAAGTGGATGCCGAGTGGTTGCGCCATTTTTGAAAACTTGTTATAATGAGCATATGGAGCATTATTGAGTGTTTGTTTTGAAACCCAGAGCTTTTTGTCAGATATGTTACCTTTTGTGCAAAATTTCCCAGAATAGAGTAGATATTTGGGTTCCTCTTGCCAACCTACCCAATTTCAAAAAACAAATTAGCTCAAATGGAGTACCGGAAGCAAAATTATCGGTGATTTGAGAATGATAGTTTTTTTCAGGTTTTTTGGTGATGGCAAAACAAACTGTAGAAATTTACAATTTTCTACCCACTTTTTCTCTTGTCATTTCTTGCATTTGGGTTTATTTTTCTTGTCAAAATTTCTATCATTATGACATCAGAAGTAGCTTCTATTCCTAAACTTGTCTGTTCTTACTATCTTGCATGGAAAAGGAAAATGATTGATTTTCTTAGGAGTAAGAATCAATGGAGGTTGGTTAACGGTGAACAGAAGAAACCTACAGATGCTCAAGGCTTCATTAAATGGGAAGAAAAGTGTGATAAAGAAAGAGGGCCCATTGGTCAAATGACTTCAGATAGTATTCAGATGAGTATTGAGGTAGAAGACAACCTAGTTGAGGTATGGACAATTCTTTCTTCTTTATTTGATAAATCTGATGATGTTTCTTCTTATTATCTTGAAAATAATATTCATGAGCTAGATCCTACTAATTTTGATAGAGTAGAATTATATCTTGTTGGATTCAAAACCTTAAATGAAAATTTAAATATTTGGGGTAAATATTACAAGAAGACAGGCATTTCTGTTATCATTATTGTAGAACAAAAATTGCCATCTTGTTTTGACATGTTCATCTGAAATAGGAATAAGGATCTTTAATTATTCCAAAGTACCACGAAATCTACTTTTGATGATTTTTGTAAGGGTTGATAAATGAGAAAGAAAAGGTTGATTACTTCACGACAAGTCTCACCTAATAAACCTCTTATGGCACATAATAAGAATCCTAAGAACAATTTTAATAATGCTAAAGGTTCTTCTTCCCACACTACTAATCATGGTCATGCTTCTCATGCACATCATGAAACTAGTAAGAGGAAGAAAGTGTATGATCCTTGTAAGCATTGTGGTAAAAATAACCATTTCAAAAACAATTGCTTTAAGGCGAAACACTTAATGGCTAAAGCTAACGAGAAATTTTCTAATGAATCTCAAGTAGCTTTATGTGCCTCTATTGTTTCTTCTAGAAATTCTTCTTCTAATATGGAATGGATTATGGATTTTGGTGCTTCTAAACATATGACAGGTAATGCTTATTTATTTACATCTTATGACACTAATAAGTACTCATCTCAGAAAGTTTCTATTGGTGATGGTAAACAACTTTCCGTAATTGGTTCTGGTAATTTTAATGTTGCTAATGGTCAATTGGAAGATGTTTTTCATGTTCAAAACATGCCCATCAACTTACTCTCCATTTATCGTGCATGTAAACAAGGTTTTAAATTTGAAGCTTGGCCTAATAAATATGTTCTTAAAGATATCAACTGAAATTACAAAGTAGTCTCTTCTGATCCTATTGATCATACAACTGGTTTATATAAATTTGATAGTTTTATTTCAACTAAAAGACAACCCTTTTATTCCTATATTTCTCATGCTAATAAACTAAGTCAATTATGGCATGAAAGATTGGGTCACTTGAATTATGGTAAAATCCAAATGCTAACGAAAATGGTTCATGGTTGGACTAATATTTATTCTACTATTGGTGTTTGTGAAGGATGTGTTGTTGGTAAACATCATACACAAATGTTTGATAAAGGTAAATTTTGGCATGCTAAAGAACCTTTACAATTAATTCATAGTGATATATGTGGTCCTCTTGAAGTTCCTTCAACATCTCGTGGAGTTTATCTTCTTACCTTTATTCATGACTTTAGTAGAAAATATTGGATTTATTTTTTGAAAAATAAAAGTGAAACATTTGTAAAATATCAAGAATTTAAATCCATGGTTGAAAATGCATCTGGTAAGAGTATTAAAACCTTGCAATCTGATAATGGGGGAGAATTTGTTAAGCAATGATTTGATGCATATTTATCTAAACATGGTATTCAACGTCAAAATACTATTCCTTACACACCTCAACAAAATGGTGTTTCTGAAAGGAAAAACAAAACTTTAGTTGAAATGGCTAGATGTATGTTTTATTCTAAAGGACTGCAAAATAAATTTTGGGTTGAAGGCATCTGTTGCGCTAATTTTATTTTAAATAGAGTTCCTACTAAAGTTGTTAAGCATCTCACCCTTGAGGAAAAATGGAATGAATGTAAACCAGATATTAGTAATTTTAAGGTGTTTGGTGTGAATGTTGGGCTCATATTCCTGATCAAAAAAAGAAAAAAGTTAAAACCCAAATCTCACATGTGTATCTTCATTGGTTATGATGAGAATTTTAAGGTGATCCGAATTGGATCCATAAAAGACTATCAAAGAACCATGACTGTATCGGGACAAAACAAATCCTTAAAGAATCCAAAACAGCATCACAAACACCTTGAACTAGTGGCAATGGTAGCCAGCGTGGAATGGCGAGGACCTCGGTCAAAGTGCACTGACCGAGGCCCATGGAGACTGCACAGGAGGTCAAAGTAGCCCCTGGGACCCCTAGATTGGGAAAAGGAGGTGATTTTTGATGGTGCTAATCGTGCATCGCTAGGCGAACAGGGCCGAAATGGGGGAGCCTTAAGCCCTTGGTCGCATTGGGAGCCAGAGAACCGTGGGCAGAGAAACGAAAAGCACTAAAAGGATGAAGGCAGGACTCGCACTCTAGAAACTGGCGATATTGATCGGGGTGCCCTCAAATGGTAAATGGTTTTGGAGGAGAGGGGAGCAATCCCACTCAACGATCGATGCGTGGTGGTAGAGGAGAGAGCAAACCGTCGTTGATTGCACACTATCAGTCGAGCAAATCAACTGCATGGGACGTGCGTATGACGTTGGATCTGGAGGATCCCAGATTAGATGACTGAGATTGTGCCTAAGGAAGCAAAATCTACAGGGAATTAAGCTGCATTCTAAAGGTATTTGGAATCCATTTGACCACCACGGTGGAGGAAGAACGCATCCACGACGTAACTAAAGAAATGAATCGACAAGCAGGCTAGTGCTGTTCAGATGAGGACACGTGGCCACTCCCTGAGCGTTCATCCTGACACTGAACAGGGAACTCCAAGCGCAGTTGCAAAAGGTGAATAGACAGAGGTGGAAGAGGAACCTAACAGGCATGGAAACAAATGGCTAAAAGCCATGAATGGAGATAGTCAAGTCAAGGGGAACTCGGAGTGAGGTCCAAGAGATGAAGGAGAAAGACCAAAATCTGGAGAGGAGGATGGAATACACAGAGAAGAGGATAGTAAAGCAAGAGAAAAGTAGGAAAAGACAGAGGGTCGAGTTGACCAGTGGCAACATCGAGCACCAAAGCTTGAGAGATTCAAGCCATCCCATAGAGGAATCTGTTCGGATTGAGCATCACATTTGGCTCCTTCCACTATAGATGAGAAGGTCATAGAGCTAGTAGGAAGAAGAGGAGACTGTGTACTCCAATGGCTTGGGGAATCCAAGAACCACCCTGCCAAGAAAAACATGCTTTAGGAGAACTCACATTGAGTCCTTGCATTGTAATTCTCTATTTAAAGACACGATAAAACAAGGCCACCACTGAAAGCTGGACTGGAGACGTAGCCTAGGAGAATAGGGTGAACTCCTTATTAAAACAGCTCATGTCTTTGTGGTTGCTTACTGTGTTTCTCTGTTGTCTTTCCATTTAAAATGTCTGTGTATTGGCAATCTGATCGATTTGTTGCTTAAATAACACAGAACGCACACTAAGACATGAGTTCGTAATACCTTTTGTTAAATAAAACTTTAACTGATGTCACTCATAGGGTGAATATCAGATCAAGTCATATCAGAGCTCTAGGTTGTAAGGTTGGACAAGCTTGTGTTGGTTTAGCTGTGAATGTTCACTAGATCAAATCTCAAATTAGGAGAAGGAGAGTTGGTGGAAATTAATAAAACAATGTCAGAGGAAGGTTCTATAGGGCCAAACCCTCAATTTATAGAAAGTTTCCTAACTGTAAAGTCTATGGTAGAAGAAATGTATAGGGACTTTAGAAAGCATAAGGATGAAGATTCATTAGGTTCTAAACAAGATAAAGAAGAAGATGAATCTCATTCCCATGACCACTCAAAAGGGAAAGGGAAAGAAGAAAGCTTTCCTACACCTCCTAATAGCTCTGTGCATAATAAGAAAGCATCTTTGATTAAACTAGATGTTAAATTTGATTTGCCTATATATGATGGAGGACTAAATGCTGAAAAGTTGGACAATTGGATTAGACAAATTGATGTGTATTGCAGAGTACAGAATATAGACTCGGACAAGAGGAAGATTTAGCTAGCAAGTCTACACCTAGGAGGCACTACCTTGGTTTGGTGGGAAGGCAGAACCCTAGCTGATATGAAGAAGCATGGTAATACCATCTCTGTTTGGAGTGAATTTGTTGCTGCAATCAAAAAGCAGTTCTATCCATTGGCCTACATGCAACAAGCCATGATGAGTTGGGAAAATCTTCGGCAGTTGAAAGGGAAAAGTGTACAAGGGTATACTCAAGAGTTCAGAAAGACAGCATTGATGTTGGGTATCTCAATAGACTCACCAGAAACTCTTTTGAAGTACATTGGTGGTCTACACACCTACATGAGGCATACCATCCTCATGTTTAATCCCACTAGTATAGATGAGGTATCTGTACAAGCTACTCATCTAGAAGCTAGAGGAAAGAATGGAAATCCAGAAGTTGGGGGACCATCCCAACCCACTGTAAGCAAGAGCAAGGAGAAAAGAAAGCAGAAGTGGAAAGCAAGGGAGGCTAACACTGCACAGAAAAGAAAAGCTTCATGTACTCACTGTAAAAGGGATGGGCATGATGAGCACTGTTGGATTCTGCATCTAGAGCTGAGACCTAAGAAGTCAGAGGGCAAGAAAAAAAAACTGTTGCAGCTATTCAGAAAGATTTGGGGTCAGACTCGGGAGATGAAACAATAATTGCAGCCACAGGTATAAAAGGTAATAATTTTGAAGCATCTACTAGTAATTCTACTCAATCTATTATTAAAGAAGAACATGACAGAAAAAGGCATGAGCTTTTCCATATTCGAGTTGTTTCCAAAGATCAAAAGATTGATACTTTGTTTGATAGTGGCTCACAAGTAAATCTAATTTCTGAAGCAATTGTAAAGAAATTGGGATTAACAACTACACCTCATAAGAAACCATACTCATTACGATGGTTGAATGATAAAGAACAACTACAAGTGACTAGATAGTGCAAACTCAAATTTTCTTTTGGGTCAACATTTGTAGATGAGATTGAGTTAGATGTAATTCCTTTGGATATATGTGGAATTTTTTTAGGAAGTCCTTACTTGTATGATAAAAAGGCTATTTTCTATAGAGCTAAGAACAAGTGTCTACTTGTTAAAGGTGGAATCAAATACTTTGTAAGAGCTCAGAAGCTCAAGAATAATTACTCTCAGAAACTCAAGACAGATGAAAAGAATGATAAATTCATGCAAACGGTTCCTACTGATGGTTGTAAAGGAAAAGAAACCTGATAAAACCAATATATTTGAGGGTTGTAATGCTGATCAGCAAGTTGATATAGAAAATATTGTTTTAGAGTATGATGTCTTGTTCCAGGAACCTAAAGGTCTGCCACCCAAAAAGGGAATAGTACATGATATTATTTTGTAGCAAGATGTTCCATTGCCTAACATTGGGATGTACAGGCTGTCTGCTTTAGAGAATGCTGAAATCAAGAGGCAGGTGCAAGAGTTTCTTGAGAAAGGGTTCATCTGGCCTAGCATATCACCATGTGGGTCACCAATCGTTTTGGTGAGAAAGAAAGATGGCTCGTGGAGAATGTGCATTGACTACCGAGCACTGAATAAGATAAAAATCAAAAATTGTTATCCCCTTCCTCGCATGGATGATCTTTTGGATCAATTGAAGGAAGCTGTTTATTTCACCAAGTTGGATTTGCACAGTGGATATCATTAGGTCAGAGTTGCAGAGCAAGATGCATGGACAGCTGCTTTCAAAACAAAGCAATGATTGTATGAATGGTTGGTTATGCCTTTTGGCCTAACTAATGCCCCTACTACTTTCATGAGATTAATGAATGATGTACTTAGACCTTTTCTTGATGATTTTATTATTGTATATCTGGATGACATTTTTATTTTTAGTAAAACGCGAGAAGAGCATTTAAGGCATGTTAAGCAAACATTAGATGTTTTGAAAAGAGAAAAACTTTTTGTTAAACTCTCCAAATGTGAATTTAGCAAAACCTCTCTAAATTATTTGGGTTATATCATAGGGGGAGGTGAATTGAAATTAGATCCCTCTAAAGTGGTAGTCATTGTAAACTGGCCTAAAAACCCAAGTCTGCTACAGAAGTGAGAAGCTTTCTAGGAGCAGCACAATATTGGACGAAGTTCATTTCAATTTTTTCCTCAATTGCAGCTCCCTTGCATGCCTTGAAAATATTGAACAAGGTTTTTCAGTGGGGAGGCAAACAACAGAAAGCCTTCGACACCTTGAAAGAAAGAAGTAGTAAAGCACCTGTACTAGCACTACCAGATCTACGAAGACCATTTGAGATCCAAACTGATGCTAGTGACTATGCCATGTGAGCAGTGTTGACACAACACGATAAACCCTTGTGTTATCATTCGGAGACTTTTAATCCTACAATAGTTAACTATCCTACATATGATAAAGAATTGTATGCATTAGTTTAGAGTTTGAAAAAGTGGAAACATTACTTAATGGGCAAAGAAATAGTAATACATATTGATCATTAGCCACTTCAATACCTACACTCACAAACTAAGTTGCAGCAATCAAGACATTACAGATGGATGGGTTTTCTACAACAGTTTCATTTAGTCATCAGATATAAAAAGGGCATACATAACAAGGTTGCAGACATGTTATCTAGACCCATTATAAATGCAT
>APFE031633862.1:223057-259916 GCA_000404065.3 Pinus taeda
ACAAGGCTAGGCACGATAAGCATCGGATGGAGCATAGTTTTCAAGTTGGAGACCAAATCTGACTGTATATCAGCAAGGACAAGATGCAAGGTGAAAGTAAAAAGCTAAAACCTATCAAGTATGGACCCTTTAGGATACTTGAGAAGATTGGTGAAAATGCTTTTCACCTTGATCTACCAGCCTACATGCACATCTACTCAGTCGTGAATGCAGATTGCTTGAGGTTTTTTGAACCTTCAATGATTGAGGACCCTGAAGAGCAGAATCAATTACCTTTTGTTGATGACCTGCTACCTGAATATCTTAATGAATTACGGGAAGACATAGTGCTAGATAGGAAGGTAAGGATGATGCGCAGTGGACAAGTGGAATACCTCAGGATTAGGCTTAAAGGTTTGAAGCCGAGCAGTGTGAAGTGGATTGAGATTGGGCAAGTGAGACAACAGTTTCCTCACTTAGTCGATGCTTGAAGAAAACCAAATTTTGGTGGTCCAAAAGCTCTTTCAATGGGAAGGTCATGATCCAAATTGGATCCATAAAACATTGTCAAATAACCATATCTATATCAAGACAAAACAAATCCTTAAAGAATCCAAAATAGCATCACAAACACCGTGAGCTAGTGGCAATGGTAGCCAGCGTGGAACGATGAGGACCTTGGTCAAAGGCCCATGGAGACTGCGTAAGAGGTCAAAGCAGCCCCTAGGAGCCCTGGATCATGAAAAGGAGGTGATTTTTGATGCGCGATTTCTCGGTGAACAGGGCCGAAATGGGGGAGCCTTAAGCCCTTGGTTGCATTGGGAGCCGGAGAACTGTAGGTGGAGAAACAAAAAGCGCTAAAAGGATAAAGGCAGGACTCACACTCTGGAAACCAGCAGTATTGATTGGGGTGCCCTCAAACGGTAAACGATTTTGGAGGAGAGCAGAGCGATTCCACTCAGTGATCGATGTGTGGCGGCGGAGGAGAGATAAAATTGTCGTTGATCGCGCGCTATCGGTTGAGCAAGTCAACCGCACGAGATGTGCGTATGACATTGGATCTAGTGGAGCCCAGATCAGACGGCTAAGATTGCGCCTGATGGAGGATGAGGAATTAACAGGGAATTAAGCCGCATTCTAAAGGGATTTGGAATTTGTTTGATCCCCATGGTGGAGGAAGAGTGGATCCATGATGTAACTGGAAAAACAAACCAACGAGCAGGCTAGCACAGTTCAGATGAGGACACCTGGCCACTCCCTGAGTGTTCATGCTGACGCTGAATAGGGAACTCCAAGCACAGCTGCAGAAGGCAAATTGATAGAGGCAGAAGAGGAACTAAACAGGCACGGAAAAGAACGGCTAAAAGCCATGAATGGAGACAGTCAAGTCAAGGGGAAGTCAGAGTGAGGTCTGAGAGATGAAGGAGAAAGACAAAAATCCCGAGAGAAGGATGGAATACACAGAGAAGAGGACAGTAAAGCAAGAGAAAAGTAGGAAAAGACAAAGGCCGAGCTGACCAGTGGTAGCATCAAGCACCAGATCTTGAGAGCTTCAAGCCATCCCATAGAGGAATCTGTCTGTATCGAGCATCACATTTGGCTCCTTCCATTGTAGAGCAGAAGGTCATAGAGCTGGTAGGAAGAAGAGGAGACTATGTACTCCAGTGGCTTCGGGAATCCAAGAACCCCCCTTCCAAGCAAAACCTGCTTCAGGAGAACTCACATTGAGTCCCTGCATTGTAATTCTTTGTTTAAAGACACAATAAAACAAGGCCACTACTGAAAGCTGGACCGGAGATGTAGCCTAGGAGAATAGGGTGAACTCCTTATTAAAATTGCTTATGTCTTTGTGGTTGCTTACTGTGTTTCTCTGTTGTCTTTCTATTTGAAATGTTTGTGTAGTGGCAATCTGATTGATCTGTTGCTTAAATAACGCAGAACACACACCAGCACATGAGTCTGTAATACCTTTTGTTAAATAAAACTTTAAGTGATATCACTCATAGGGTGAATATCATATCACAAGGCTTACATGTTGTTTAATCCTTCTAATCGAAGTGTCATAATTAGAATGGATGTTCAATTTCATGAAGTCTCTTCCCCACCTAAGTCTGTAGAATCTCATGTTACCTTGAATTTACCAATACAATCTGTTACTCCTATTCCTATTATCCATTCTTCCAATTTTGTGCCTCTTATTGATCTTGATTCTTCCTCTCCCTCAAGTATTCCACTTGAAACTCATGATGCTCCTGAAGTGACTTATTTTCCTTGTACTCTTCCTGTTTGGGCTCAAAAAACTTTTGACTTTGCAGGTAGTGAGGTTAAAAATCCTTCCGACACTTGTCGAACTAGATCTAACTTTGCTCTTATGACCAAAGTTTTGACCAGAGATGATCCTACTACTTATGCTCAAGCTAAGGGTAAGCCTTATTGGGAACAATGTATTTCTATTGAATATGGATCTCTTTTGAGAAACAAGACTTGGTCTCTTGTTCCTCTTCCTTTAGGAAAGAATTTAGTCGGTTGTAAATGAGTTTATAAAACTAAGTTCACTACAGAAGGACAGACCGAAAAGCATAGACCTAGATTAGTTTCAAAATGTTTTAATCAACTTGAAGGTATTGATTATAATGAAAATTTTTCTCTTGTTGCTAAAATGAACATAATAAGAACCATTTTATCACTTGTTGCATCTTATAAGTGGGAGATTCATCAAATCAATGTTAAAAGTGCCTTTTAAAATGGTGATCTTACTGAAGAAATTTATATGCAACAACCTCTTAGTTTTGTTTCGACCGAATCCTCAAGTTTAGTATGCAAATCACACAAATATTTATATGGTTTCAAACAAGCATCTAGGGCTTGGTATCATAAAATTGATGCATATTTCTTGAATAATGGTTTTAGGCACTGTATATTTGATCTAAATCTATATGTTAAGAACTTTGGTGATAATGTCCTCATTATTGTTTCATATGTGGATGATCTAATTATCACTCGCAGCCAACTTATATTAATTCAAGATATGAAAATTACTCCTCAGAAGCAGATTGAGATGATATATCTCGTTACATTGCACTATTTCTTGGGTCTTTAGATCTGCCATATGGACAATGGTATCTTTCTCTCTCATCCTAATTATGCGACATATTTATTAGATCATTTCCATATGAGTGATTTTAAACCTTCTCCTATGCCATTTCAATCTGGTGTAAAGTTAACTATTGAGTGTACCACTCCATTGGTTGATGCTACTCTTTATCATCAGCTTGTTGGCAGTTTGATATATTTAACTCACAACATACCAGATCTCTTTTTTGTGGTCAATAAGGTTTCTTGATTCATGTAGCAACCTCGTGAAAGCCATCGGCATGAAGCTAAGATAATTCTACAATATTAAGGTGGGACATTGTATTATGGTGTATTTTGTTCGAGTAGTGCTATATTTCTATTCTTTAGTTATAAAAATTCTGATTGGGGAGGTGACAATTTTGATTGACGATCAACTACTGGCTACATATTTCATCTTCGTTTAGGTCTGATTTCTTGGTCCAGAAAGAAGATAAATATTCTTTCTTTATCTTCATTTGAATAAGAGTCTAGAGTAGCAAAAGAAGCAACTAAAGAAGTTGTTTGGTTATGACATGTTCTTACCAAGCTTGGTTTGGTTCTGAAATCATCCACTGTGTTGAAATGTGACAATCAGGTTGCAATTTAGCTTGCTTATAATCTGGTATATCACTCCAAGATTAAGCATCTCGGCCTTGATGGTCATTATATTCGAGGTCTTGTCACCGATGGTATTCTTTATCTAAATTATTGCCCTATTGAGTAGCACGCAGCCTATATATTCACCAAATCCTTGATAGAAGTGAAGTATATGCATATTTGTTCTTTGCTTGGGATGAGGGAAGTTGTCATCAAGGGGAAGAAATAATGAATCATTCCTTCCATAGTGTTAGGATGGGCCCTTCTCCCATCCATTATTAAGGGGGAGTGTTGGAATATGTTATATTCCTTGGAAGGTAATAATTTATTTGTATTATGTCAGAAGTTGTCCAAAATATTATGTAAAAGAGTAATACATTATATCCCATATTTATTATGGCATGGTATACTCTTGTATCCATTTATTATATAAACATGTGTTATTTTGGAGAATTATATTATCCCACATTTAATATGTAGGAGTAATTCCTCCACATCTCTGGGTATATAATAGTGTCAAGGGAGCCCCTTAAGATATATACCATTTTGTGATACCATCAGGTGAACCATGTATATATGTTGTAATCTTTTTCCTTGTTTTATTTTTGTTCATATTTATATGTTGATATATTTTTGGTTTCTTATATTGATAGTTAGTTTAGTAGATCTAGTATTCTAATAGAACCCCTATAAAGGACTCATCTATTGGTTAAGAACTTGTTTAAGGATCCTAACCTTGAGATCATTGAATACTTAGATAGGGAAATTGGTTTCCTATTTCAACTATTGTAGAGGTCATGCAATTCATACTTAATGCACTAAACCACCAAAAATAATCCATATCCAACTCTAATGCAAACACTAGTACAAAATGGATTTTTAGTTACTAAAAAAAGGAGTAAAATTTGCATATAAACCACTATTTTTCAGTCAGTGACCAATAGTAGCTAAGTTATAGTATCTTATAATTCCACCAAATTTTAGTCATTTTTAAGTTACTCATTAATTGGTTGTGTCAATTTTATTATCTAGTAGTATATTTAGTCATAAATTTGGTCATTAATTTAGTCATTGACTTAGTCATTAATTTCAATAATTAATGACCAAATATATAAAAAAATATATTACTAAGTGGTCACTTGAGAAAGCCAATTAATGACTAAAGAAATATGACCAAAATGTTGGTCATGTTATAATATACTATAAATTAGCTACTAATAGTCATATATATGCAAATTTTAGCCATCGTTTGAAACCAATTAATGACCAAAGAAATATGACTAAATTTTGGTCATGTTATAAGACACTGTAATTAGCTACTATTAGTCGAATATATGCAAAATTCAGTTGTCATTTGCAATCACAAAATTATCATTTGTAGTAGTCATTTATCTTTTTTTGTTAGTTTCATATTCATTATATAAATGGCTAATTTAGTAGTTTATAGTCGTTTCATTTACTTTCATTAACAACCATTACAAGAAACAAATTTAGTCATATATTTATTTTATTTGTGATCATCATTAATCAAGATAAACTACTAATTTAGTAGTTTTAGATTGATTTTATGCATTCATTATTAATCAACATAGTTTAATTAGTACGATTTTGCAACTAAATTTAAAAAAAAAATGTGATACAATGTACATGTTCATCTAATTTGAAAATGCAAAATTACAAATGTTAGTTATAATACTGAATAATATCAAGTTCAACTATAAATAACTTCAACCATGAAAATAATATTATATAAAATGTCAAGTATTACAATATGAGTTTCCAACTTAATATTGGTTGGAGTAAAATTTACACATGAAATATTGTTTCATCTCTCCAAAACAATATCATTGTATTGTCAAGACATCGTAGGTGAATTCATCAACTATGAGGACTTGGCCATGATTATTTGTGTATGTCTTATGTGGGATATTGGATCTACAAATGCCATTAGACCAATTCTCTTCTCTCTCTCTCTCTTTAAATTGCATTTTTTCACTTCAGTGTTATTGTTCTCTTGTTTCTTCAATTCCTTCTTCCTACTATCAATATTGATTTCCCTTTTTGAAAAATAAAAAAGATACGATGAAAAATAATGAAAGACAGTAAACATTGGAATATAAAATAAAACAAATTTTTTGGCTGAGTGGGCCTTGACCCAGGTTCAGAGTTAATTGTGCCAAACAAAACTGTATAATACTAGCCCTTTTCGCATCAACCTATGTAGCGCAGGTTGAAGTCTCACCTGAAGCAGTATGGGGGGATGCTGGAACCAAGTTTCCACATCCAGAGATTAGTGTGATGTCTTTTATTTCCCTAGATCTAGCTTCGCACAGATTTGTAAGCCCCTAGGGCCCAATATTGAAACTTCCTTTAAATTCCCTCTAGATCTTTGTGAATGTGTCTGATAGGTCTTTGTGGACCCTTAACATATGAATCACCCACTTACACGGATCGGAAAATAACATTAGATCTTAGCTTGCATGGATATACTTAAGTATTAATACACATGAACAAATTTATTATAATTTTTGAGGAAGTATTTAACATGGATTGCGTATGGTTAATATGAGTTATTCCATAGAGTCGTGCATTAATAGATCAATATTTCATAAAGCCATTATTCCATCACAACATATATCGTAAACATAAATAACAAAAGGAAATAGATGAACACATAGATTCTTCAACAACCTTCTTTATTGATCTTCAATATGGTATTACAGACTCAAAACTACCTTGCGCACTCAGCTGCAAGGGTCTATGCACTCAGCTACAAAAAGTACTCTAGGCCTCCATGCACTCAGTTGTAGAGCGTTGTCCCTTTTATCTACCCATTTCTTATTTTCCCTTGTTCCTCTCTCATACATAGGAATGCCTTTGACTCTCTAAGACACACCTATTTATAACTTTTTACATACAATCCCATGGTCTGTGGACCATTGGTCGATCTGAAAACTGACTCGAATTTACAAATACAAGGGGATACAACCCCTTTCGACTCCTAACTATCTACATTCTCTACATCCACAAATTGCGGAGAATTTACATCATTTACCGAAATTTACATCAATACTTGGATTTTTAACCCTAAAACTGACCCAGGGGACCCCATCCCTACAAGACTATAAAGGATTTATATGATATATACCTTAACGTCAATAATATTTTCAATGCCATTTTTCCCCATAAAAGCAAGAAACTCGAAGAAGTTTTCTTTAGTTGGGCAATAGTGGTCATTATGTAGCTAGATGACTTGTATAAACAAAGAAAATGAAACATCACCATAGAAAATAAAACCTTAGTAAACTTAGTATTCAACCTTTTTGGAATTCTAGGCAAAATCATGCCAACTAAGTTACATGCTAAAAAGCTCAAGTTGTAGATTACTTAATATAGTGTGGGAGTGAGAACAAAACTCTTAGAAAAATCCAAAGCTAAGTCTAGAATAAAATGAAATGAAATGAAGTAAAAAGAATACATAATAGGATAGCGTTGTATACATGTATATAACTAGATAATGTAGAAGGCTAAGTGAATAAGTCCAAGGCTAGAGGTCAATGATGTCATGAATGCCCAAGTCTAATGATGATTTCCTGAGATAAGAATTACTATTTGGGTCCATTATCACATATTAATAAGCCAACCAGTCTATATCAAATTATTAATGATTTTCTTATATTTATGGATTACTACAATATAAGTGGATAAATTGAAAGGAAATTTCCCTTCCCATTGTGTTCCTGACCTACGGTACAATATATTACTTGTGATTTGGAGCAAATTTCCAAAATCAAAAATATGTAACAATCACCACTAGTAATCCCCGAAATAGGATTATTTTGGAATGTAACTTTCAGATTCTAGTTGCTATATGATTCTTGAATGGAAAATCCACACTGAATTCCGACACCAAACTTCCAATTTGAGGGAACACCTATGACCATCGTCAATTACTCCAACTCAAAACATCAGTGATCATTATAATGAAAAGATAAAATAAGAGTAGTTTTCATCTATTTTGTAGATTTACATGCAAAGCACCAATAGTTTTCCAATATTTACCATACTTGTAATTTCCAAGATATACCACATCGACTAATCATTTATAGAAAATAATTGATTCAATACAAACATGAATTTAACATATTACAGCAATACCACCAATGTTTGATCCTGAGTTAGTTCAAACTAGTTAGCACAAAAACTTCAAGAATGAGCAACAAGTAGAAATAACAAATCCATCAATTAATAATCAATCCAAAAAGGATAGGTTTTCTGCTGAATCTTGATAAACAATTATAAATTATATTGATAATCCACTGCAACCAGTGGTCTTATTCAAAGAGAAATACTACGTAGAGAACTCATCTTCCAAATTCTTGGCTCTATCCATGATGCTTTTTTTTATCCTCAAAATAGATGTTGCATTCAATATTTTAGGTTTTTGAAGCTTCCCAAAGGCCTTGCATTCGGAAAAAGTCCTCGAACGTTGCATTGCCACCAGGCTTTGTTTGAGCCATGAAAAATGCTATATGATGATGACTGAAGGACTTCTTCTAGGCCATTATATCTTAGCAGCTGGCATACAGGCAGACCCAGCCAAAATTCAAATAATTTTGCTAATTCCCACTCCTATTACTCAAACTGAGGTATGCAGTTTTCTTGTTTTTTTTGGTTATTATAGAAGGTTTATAACAAAATTTTCGTAGATTGCTACACCTCTGTATGCACTGACAGGTAATGTTGACTTTCTTTGCACAGAAAAATGTGAACGTGCTTTCCAGGATCTGAAGAAGCTTGTGTCCATAGCCCCAGTCCTTCGAGGACCAAATTGGGACTTGCCATTTCAAATTTCATCAGATGCCTCAGATACAACTATTGGAGTAGTCGTTGGGCAGGAAGAAGATACAAAACGATATGCAATTTATTATATTAGCAAAAATTTATCTCCTGCTGAATTGAATTACACTATTACTGAAAAGGAATTTCTAGCTGTAATACATGCTGTCAATAAGTTTAGGCACTACATTACTAGATATCCTGTTATTTTATATACAGATCACTCTGCCATAAAATATTTAGCAAATAAACGAATCACCAATGGCAGAATAACTAGATAGCTGATTTTATTGCAGCAATTTGATATTACAATCAAGGACATACCTGGAAAAGAAAACCCTGTAGCTGACTTTCTCTCAAGAATGCCAAATCCAGTGGATGCAGAAGTAGTTGAAGATCAATTTCCAGATGAGTATTTGTTTGTTGTTGCTATTAAAACACCCTGGTATGCTGATGTTGCCAATTACTTAGAAGTAGGTAAATTACCGAAACATTTGAAGTGCTCGATTTTCTTGGATTGGAGGCTACCTGTTCCATACAGGGGAAGATATGCACATCAGGAGATGCGTCCACAAGGATGAAATTTTTGACATCTTGAAAGCTTGTCATGACAGACCATGTGGTGGACATTTCGGCGATCTCAGAACTGGACATAAGGTGCTGCAAACAAGGTATTATTGGCCCACCATCTTCAAATATGCAAAAAAGTTTGTTCAAGCCTATGACAATTTCCAGAGAGCATAATGCCCTGGTAAGTTCGATGAAATGCCCTTGAACCCACAGCTAGTTATTAAACCATTCAAATGATGGGCCCTCGATTTCGTTAGACCAATTAACCCATCGTCGAACCAGAAAACATATATATTGGTAACAACAGAATATGTCACCAAATGGGTTGAAGTAGAGGCATTGCTGAGAGCTACAAAGGATTCTGTCATTCAGTTTCTGTTCCATATATTTGTGCGATATGGGCTTCCAAGAGAAATAAGTACAGATGGTGGACCACAGTTTGCTGGTATCAAGATTGCTGCAACACTCAAAAGCTATCATATCCAGCATAAAATCAACCCTCCATACCACCCACAGACAAATGGTCAAGTACAAAGTAGCAATAAAATAATAGAAGCAATCTTAACAAAAACCATTGCGTCACATAGACGCGATTGCATTCCAAGACTACCAGAAGCCTTGCGGGCTTACAGAACAACATGTAGAAGCACTGCTGACTATTCACCCTACCAATTGGTGTTCGAAAAGCAACCCATCTTTCCCATAGAATTCAAAATCCAAACACTGCGAACAACACAAGAAGTCGGCTTAGATCTAAACGAGGCACAGATTAATAGATTACAGTAGATCAATGAGCTGGATGAAATCAGGCTCTCTGCGCTTCAAAACACCACATTAATCCAAGAACAATGAGCTAAATGGAATGACGCTCTCATTAAAAATAAAGTCTTCCGCAAAGGAGATTGAGTGCTCTTATACGATTCCAAGTTTCAAGATTTTCCCGGGAAGCCTCAGACTCGTTGGCTGGGGCCATATGAAATCCAGAAGCTACATGATAATGGTACCCTTACTCTAATCACCATTAATAGATCTGGACATCCCTTCAATGCAAATGGCCACCGAGTTTGACTTTACTGTAAACCACTTACTCGGGAGTCCTTCTACCAGCAACTACATGAAGAATCTAACATGCAAATGGTGGAGGAGGAAGAGAAATCTTCCTCACATGTGATTCATTAAGTGATTCACCTTTTTTTATACTTTGTACATAATTTCTTTGTTTTGTGAAATCATTCTCTGTATATATTTTTGTATTTGTACTTTGTTGTTCCTTTTCAAAGCAGCAACAATTCCATCGTTTTTGATGTTCCTTTTTTTTTTCAAAAGAACAACACTTGCATTTTTCTTTTTTGTTGTTCCTTTTTCAAGAGGAATAGCATTGTCATTCTTGTTGTTCCTTTTCTGGACGGACAACATTTGTGTGCACTGTGGTTTTTTCTGTTGTGCCTTTCCCAAATGGACAACATTTTCGTTTTGTTGTTCCTTTTCCAGAGGAACAACACCTTTTGGGTCAGCCATTCCTTTTTCATTTTCATTTTGTTGTTCCTTTTCCAAAGGAACGACACTTGATTTTTGCTGTTCCTTTTCCAAAGGAACGACACTTGTGCTTTTGTTGTTCCTTTTCCAAAGGAATGACACTTTTCATTTTTGCTATTTCTTTTCCAAAGGAACGACATATTGGTTTTTCGTTGTTCCTTTTCAAAAGGAACGATACTTTTAGTTTATGATGTTCCTTTTCCAAAGGAATGACATTGGCATTTTCTGATGCTCCTTTTCCAAAGGAATGACACTTTCGATTTTTGTTGTTCCTTTTTTATCACTTGTATTTTTTTTCTCTTCAAACGATAACATTATAGTTCCTTTTACCTGTTCTCCTTGCTGTTCTAATTTAAAGATACTTGTTGTACCTATTGTTTCATGTCTTTCGGAGCATAGCTATACACTTATGCAATGGATACAAAGCTAGAGCATACTGAAATCAAAAAATTATATAAAATCCCTACTTTTACAAGAAATTGCTATGAATTGATGGGAGGAAAGAGGAAAGGACATAATTATTCATCACTTTTGCTGTCATTATCCTACTAATACTGATATGACTGGTTATATTTGCCATTTTGGTTCTTTTTAAATCCCCATAATCTTGTTTGATCATTATTAAGGAATAAGAACAAAGGCTCTATATTTTTCTATTGAGATGTTAAGACTTCTTCCACCATTCCTACTCTTAAGGGGGTCTCATCAAGAGCCAACCTACCATGATCATAAAGAAGAAAGTGAAGTGGCATTCCCACTATGGCCACCACACCAGGGAAATGATCCAAGAGGCACATCAGAAAAATAAAGAGTCCTTGGAATAGGAGGTCTCGTCATGAGCTGGCCTGCCCACCTTTCACTCCTTCTTGGCGAATGGCATTATGATTTAACTAGTTACCAAGCCAGCATAATGACCTCCATTTTGACACTACACAACACTTCCTAGGCATACAAAAGGGATCATGGTTCTATCGGTGAAACAAACAACTCTGTCAAGGTTATGGACACCCGTCGGCAGCAGAGCTCTATTAATGGTATTGAAGTCATATTCCTTATACACCAATAGCAATCGTCAACACCCTTCTCTGTCTTATAACTTTGTAATCTGTCAAATAAGATTATATATATCACTTCCCCGAACCATTAAACACATGAAAATCTATCATAACCAATCATGATGGAAAAGTCGATAATGATCGCATTGCACTGGTCATGCACGTCAGTTGTCCTATCCTCCCAGCCTCGCATCATGTAACCGCATTCTCTTATTTATTAAGAAACCTTATTATACACCTCGATTTTAGTAATCTGCTCCATTTGTAAAGATGGCATGTTGGCATACGTTGTTCCCTTATGACTCTGTACCAGGGCAGATTGGCATGCCGCTCCCTCATTTGACGGCTGAGGACAACCTATCACATTGTGGGGGGGGGGGGGGGGGGAGGCTGACTTCATAATTTGCTGGCATACGTGTTAGACTATTATTCGGCAATATCTTACCTGGGAATAGCGAGGCTTAAGGGTATCTCATTTTTCAATTTGCATGCCTTGCTATTCCTAAGATATTTCCGTATCATACTCTACAACAATTAGTAAGATTTGAACAAGTCTTGCGATTTTGTTATTTTCTCTCTGTTTTAATAGTATGAACAACCTTATTTTCCTTTGTCGTCTCTATGATTTTACAGTGAGCTAAAAGCATGGGAGGAAGATCAATTCAGAGAGAACCACAGGTATTGACACTCTCTGACATTGCACGGGAAATCCTGGCAAGGGCAGGTTGGTTAGTTTATCTCAATCGTTTACAGGAACCCAACAAGACCATGGCAATAGAATTCCTGCAAAACTTGCAAGAAGATCACTCCACAATAAGGGGGAGACACATAGCAGTCACTGATGACATAATTTTAGAGGTGTTGGGACTGCCAGCCACTGGACCTGTGTGGACGCTAAAGAAGGAGAGATTGCAAAAGATTATAAAAATCTTCTAGGATGAAGGCCAAAACCTGACAGTCAGAGGAAAGGGAGTTCTACCAGTAGCATTAGGAGAGTCTGGGTAGAATTGGAAAAGATCATACAGAGCTACGTCATCTGTAAAGGCAGGAAAAACATGGTAAGACCACGACACCTTAAACTTTTGGCTGTATTAAAACAGAAATGCTCCATGAACTTACCTACATTTTTAAATTCATTACCTCATGATGTTGCCCGAAGCATGAAAAAGTCACAACATGTAGAATCAATAGTAAGTCACCATGGGCTGATACGGAAGATAGTTAGCCACAGTGTTGCTTAGTAGCAGAGCATATGGGAAGAGCTAATTGCTACGATAGATGGGGCACTGACACTGCGAGCTCCGAAATGCAAACATGATACCAGTACACCAGATAGACCATCGAAATGGAGAAAATCAGTTAGATTGGCATGGATTAGAGGGAGGTTGGAAAATCTCCAAGTGAATACCAACCAACCTGTGGAAATAGATGATTCCGGGGATGAGCAACCCCCACATTTGGAAAGAGGAGAGAATGAGAAAGAATTGGAAGGAAATGAGGAAGGAGAAACAGAGGAAGAGATCGAGCAGCCTGGCTAGGCAGAGCCAGAGACAGGGCCACATGAAGGAAGCCCACTGCAAAATCCATTGCAAGAGGATGAATTGGCCCAAATTCTGGCCAATATGGGCGAATATTCCCAACCTCTCAGTCTGTTAGGTCTCCATATTGAGGAAGAAAAAAAGGAGCATTCTGCTCAAGACAACAATGCACTTGAAGAATTGCACAACAAGGAAGAGAAAGAAGAGGATCATTCCGTTCATGATGTAAGTATGACAAGATAGAAAAGTGATGAAGATGCAGAAACAGAACAATCCGCTCCCAGCCAGACTACACCAGAAGAATTTTATGGAGAAGAAGGGGTGGAAAAAGAAGTTACCCAGGAAATAACAGAGCTAGCTAGGGTTTTTACTCCTGAGCAACCCGAACATCAACGAAGGAGCACCCCAAGAAGAAAACTAGGGAATTGGCCAAGATAACAATCCAGGCCTGAGTAAATAGACAATTGTTCCTCATAAGGAAATAGAAGAAATTAAACGATTACAAAAAGATCAAAGATTGTTGAATGTGATAGCTCGAATTCGACAAAAAATCAGGGTTTTGAAAATGAGAAAGAGAGTAAAAAGGACTTCGGGGGTAAGATGCAATCATTCTGGCAAAACCCCTCAAGAAAACGATTCTGAGGACTCAAGTCTAGCCTACTGTTCAAAACCCTGTTGAAGTCCAGATGGCTGTTCAAAACCAAAAGGAACAACATTCATTTGTTACCCATGTTGAAGTACAAACAGATGATATATCAACCTGTGACAATGAAGTTCAGACAGAGGCACAACCCTCTGGAGAAATGCGGACCATGAACACAAGACAATGCAATAAGAAGATTCAAGTGAACCTTCCACTCACCACTACCATGTGGGATAGTGATCCAGGGATAGTAACCCTACGAGAGGGTTTGATGCAAGCTTAGAAAGTAGTAGAAAAACTCACAGAACAAATGGCTTCTCGAGAAAGGTATGAAGAATTACAACAACAGTTAAGGAATGTCAATTTATCTGAAAGCCATGCCTTTGAAGGATGGCAAAAGGAAGAAGAAAAAGTCGCAAAGGTAACTCATAGGTTAGATATAGTTATCAAGCAGATGGATACCTTATGCTCTTTGTACACTGACATCCTAGCATGTAGAACCCCTGCTAAGAATTATGCCCTTTTTTTAATGGAATGATATTTGCAATTGAAAATAAAGGCTGTCAAAGCAAGAGCCCCTCTATAAATTAATACTATTGGTGATTTTATAAATTGTTGTAAGAATTATGGAATAAAGGTTCAAAGGTTATTGTGTGAATTCTATCTGCATAACCTTGTGTTAGATCAAGAGACAGAGCAAAACCCCCACCCTTTCTTTGGGTATATCCAACTGCAGGCATTTATTTCTTTTGGAGTTAATCAAATCAAATGGCTTAAAGCCTATAATGCCTTTCAAAGACAAGAAAATAGATTAGACTTATGGGTAAGAGCTGAGCCTAGAAACCCAGTGCAATTATGGAGGAAACATAGGAATCTCATGGGGACTCCAGGCATGATTGAAGCATTAGGACCCATTCATACAACAATCACTCAGCAGAGGATGAAATACTTTTTCACTGTTAAGGACCTCATCGTTGATGCTACTAAATTTCGATATCAGATTTCTAATTTAAATATTCAACACAGGGAACCAATTAATTATGAGAACATTAAATTAGTTGCCGATCGCTTGAACCTCTATGGAAAAATTATCTTGACGGCAGGGCCATCTTGGTTAGGATATAGGTTTCGAAGTCTGATTATTTGACACCCTGTATTTGGATACCCAGCTTTATATGAGATGCCTGAGGGTTAGATAGGCCATATTTTTGAACACCTAGTTAGGCACCATGGTCTGTAGACCACCACATGAGATCCCATCTCCATCCTACTCTCTCACTGCCTTACATGTCAACTACATTGTTTTCATGACGGCATGAAAAAGGGTAAGCAGGGGACTGTGTGGAGTACTGAAGAACGTATGATTTTATTGATTATTTTGTCGTATTTTCTTTAGAACTCGTAACCTCTTTGCATCATGAACTAGGTAGATAAAAAGAAATCATGACAAAATCTATAGGATTTATACACAGCATGAAAAAACTAATAATTTCCATTTGTTACGTAGGAAAAGGGAAGAACGAAAGATTGATGTTTCAAAGAAAAAGATAGGGTTAAGTTAACTACTATCGCTTTTGGCAGGGAACCATATCCAAACAAGGTGATCTAAATTAAAACATCTCAGCCAAGGAAAGGAAAAGGAGATATCAACTCGGCGCAAGAAAAAAAATGGATAACTGGGAATTAATAGTTAGGCAAGATCCTGAGGGATCGCTACCTTAACTATTTTTGCATCCTTGATATCTCCGCTTTAGTTGTTATAAAAAGGGACAGCACTGCTAGCCTGAGGGGAGGATCTGCTATTAATTTTTATGTAACTTTTCTCTATATTTGAAACTTTGATCATCGACTCTCATTGAGAGGTGATCCGTTGTAACTCTGTTTTAATGCTTTAATATAAATTTGGTTGTTGTTTCATCTGTGATCCTGGAATAATCTCAAGCAGTGTGTCCTTCGAGACTAAGGGACCATCCCTGGTGGAACACTTGCTCCTGTACCATTATATTTACTGCGTGTGTGGTTTTCATTATCAGCCTTGTTCGATAATCTGGTGTGTTTTGTTATTTTACATCATGACTCTGTTATATTTGATTTATGTTAGATTGAGTAATAGCGTTCGATGTGATAGGCATGTCGTATTATTCATTCTAACTCTGTAATGCATTTTTGTTCCTTTAATCATTAATGTAACATTGCTAGTCTTTACAAAATGTTATTGCTGTTCAATTACATAGTACCCGTGCTGTAATATTTATTAATTGGTATTACTATATTCATCTATAGATTACATTTAATTGCGATTGCTGATTCAATTGATACTACTCTTCCATTATGAATTACGATCATTATCCTTATAACTATGATTGATATTTGTATTATTGAAATCAGATTATTTTTTCTCATTACTAAGGCATGCCGTGTGCGTTATTTATTTTAATTTTTTGTGCATTTACATTCGGTTCTAAAGTGTTGTTCTATATTCCATTACTAATTAGTTGCAGTTCTACTTCTGTGTGCTATCAGATTTATTCTTAATTTAACGATTGCCATCTAATTTCTGTAGGATACAATTGCTGCACTTATTTCTGTAGATTAAGGTGTTGCTATTTATAAGATTTAGTTGCTGTTACATTTTCTTAGTTGTTGTTCCATTTCTTAGTTGTTGTTCCATTTCCTAGTTGTTGTTCCATTTCCTGTTAATTGCGTTATCATTGCTTTGGTGTGCAGAACAATCTGAAATAGTAGTGGGCGTTGACATTTGTTGTCTAGTTCCCAGATTGATGATCTGTTACTTAATTATCTTTAATTACATCAGTTTACAAAGGGATTAGTTACTGTTACTTGACCCTTGACTAATAAATCGCTTAGTTTTCCGAATGCATGATTTAGGCTTTAAAGTGCTTTGCTGTAAGTAGATCTTGATTTAAGCATCCATTTACTCTTGTATTTTGAGTGCTATACTACTAACATTACTCTGATAAATGACAGCCTCATAATGAGTACACTCTTTGAAATATCAAATCGTTCTTGGATTGACAAATTAATGTGAGGTAATTACAGGTGAAAAGGACCCTTTTTACAGCTCGACATTTTGGCGTCGTTGCTGGGGAAGAGTGTAGCCATTTGTCCTTTTTTCAGAGTAGTGTAAGAACCTGCTAGGAAAGAATTGGGTTTTAAAAATGGAAGGTAAGAACCCACGTGAGGAGTATGTAATAGCCATGCTCCCCTACCTTCTTTCCTGCAGATTTGTTGTTGCTTTTTTTGGGTAGAACCTAGCAGTTTATTTGTGTGCATGACTAAGCAGAAAAAAATAGAAAAGAGTCCCAAACCTCTACCCAAGCTTGATAAAGCTAAGGGTCCGGTGACCCTTGGCCTATCGACCTTTATAAATGGAATCCTTAAGAAAGCAGAATCTCAGCATTCATTAGGACCTAGAAAAGTTACATATAGACAACCCACTAGTTCCCTTCAGGCCACAGGATCACCATCTGTAGCCTTTGATGAGGTGCATAGTCAAACTGAAGAGCAAGATTTTCAAGAAATTGAAAATTCTAGCCCAAAATCATTGCAAGAAGGGAATCTTAGCAACCTCTGTGAATGAAGAGGAGAGAAAGGAGAAACTAAAGAACCAAGATCTCCTCTTGGGGTAATTCAACCATTAAGTAGCCTAGATAAGGGAAGTGCTGCAAAAATCATTTATAATGAAGTTGGAGAAAATCAACCCCCCAAGACATTAGGCACTCTCATCATCCCAGATAAAGGAAGTGTTGTCAAGGCCATTCCCATTAGAGCCACTCCCCCTCGACAACCTAGGAATATCCTCCTAGATATCCTAGAAGGTTATTGGCATATATTTGACCAAATGGCCCAGAATCAGCCAAACACCCAAACCTCTACATTGCAATACCCCACTGTGGATACTGCAGCTAATGCACCTATGAAAGAAATTCCTCTTCAGCATATCCCTACATTCCATGGCCTTATATCAGAAGATCCAGATGCATTTCTATTTGAATTCGACGTGTTGTGTAGAGGATATAACTATACCACCGATCCCTAGAAACATAAATTATTTCCCTCCACATTAAAAGGGGCCGCTTTAAGATGGTTTATGGGATTAGGTGGTGGTGTTATAAATAACTAGGATCAAATGAAAGAGTCCTTTCTAAAAAAATATCAGGACTATTGCAGGTCTAGAGAGTTAAAAGATGAAATATTTCAAATGGTAGCTAGACCAAATGAAACATTGGAAGAGTATGTTGAACGTTTCCAGCATATTATTCAAAGATCTCCTTATGCATCATTACCCTTACCTGATAATGTATTAAAAACAACATTAATTAGGGGAATCAAGGAAGAATGGATTGAAACATTAAATATTATGGGAAAAGGAGACATTTATCAAGAAAATTTTGCTGGCATTATTAATCTATGTATCAAGATCTCGAGAGGTAGCACAAGACTAAAACCAGCAGAGCATGATCAGTTTCTAAGAGATAATAGAATTTCGACAGAAGGAGTAACTCGTGCAGAAATTGGAAATTTATTAGAAAATTTTAAACTGATATATTGGGGACACTGACAACACAACTTGATATTATGTAGGCCAAATAAAAGCAAGCAGAAGCAGAACAGAATTTGTCAATCTTCTGTCCCAGATGCAGGAAGACACACAACCATAAAGAGTGTCCATTAGATGCAGTCCAAGTTTATGCCATTTGTATAAAAGACCACTTTACAAAGAGATGTCCCTCACTTCCTGGATTGAAAGCAGTATACAAGGAAGCGGAAGAAGAGCCAGAGTTAGTGTATCTACTCCATCAGCACCGTCAATGGCAGCCATGACAATCAGGTATGTTTTGAGACTCAACTTCTTCTTTTTCAGCCTCCACAATATCATACTCAACAATATAATACAATGTGGCAAAATCTCCCTTCCCGAATTGGCCACAACAGTCATTTCCTTCATCATCTCCATGGTCAAATCAAGCAAGTCAAAGCAATTGGCCAAATTTTCCCTATACCCTACCATATTGGAAAAATAATGCTTATCCAACACAATCGACCCGTCCTACTTCACAGAGTTAAGCCTGACAGACAAATTGGCAAAGACTGATGAATCAACCAGTAGGAACCATCCCACTCCCTCAACCTACACTGCTAGCCTTACAATAAAATGCCCAGTCTAACTTAAGACCACAACTCCCAGAACAACCCAACCCTAACCTGAATAATAGACCGGTCCAATCTATTCAAATAATTGAAACACTAGAAATAGGAACCAATCTAAGGGACTGTAATGACCTTCAATTAAGATCTGGGCGTATCATCGAAATTGAGGGGAATAAGACGGCTCATGTTGAAAATCAGTTACCTATAGAATAACTGCCACAAGAAGAGGGCGTGACTAGACAACAAATTCATAATCAAGCAACCACATCATCTCGCCCATTCCCAGAATGATTAATTATACTTTGACCTATACAATATCCTGATTTCGACATTCTGGGAGAATTAAAAAACCGTCACATGAAAATTCCACTCCTCCAAGCCATTCAAGACATTCTGATATATGAAAGGACTATCAAAGAATTATGTATAAAGAAACCAAGGAGGAAAATAGCAAATAACCTAAAAGTCCAAGTAGTCAACACCTTGTCTGACTTATTATCAGAAAAAGAAACACCTGTTAAATACGAAGACCCAGGAAATCCAATAGTAACCGTGAAAATCTATGGTCAAAGCTTCTCAAATGCCTTAGTTGATCTAGGATCTGCAATTAATATCTTAACAACCACCACTTGCCAAAAACTAGGCATTACATCAGTAGAACCGACCTCTACTATATTAGAACTAGCTGACCAATCTGCGGTTATGCCAGAAGGAACACTACATGATGTCATGGTATCCGTTGACTCCTGGGAGTATCCGGCCAATTTTATGATAATAAACCACAAAAACCGACTTGATGGACATCCATTGATTTTAGGCAGACCTTGGCTTGCAATTTCCAATGCTTATATTGGTTGTTGGCAAGGCAATATGACTATAACTTCAGGGGAAAATATCAAGAACTTAGATTTATATCCTCCAGCACAGCCAAGTGTCACACTAATAAAACTAACAAGCACCTTGTATCATACCTTACTGAAAATATTAGATCTTTGTTAACCATAGAAGAGGCCCTTGATTTCAAAGACCAAAAAGAAGATGATGCCATTAATAATTTTATTAGCTAAGCCGAACCCAGATCCCACATACAATGTCACATGATAGAAGCAACATTTGATAATGAACTAGAAGAAGATCCTCTTAAAGATACACATGATCAAACAATACCTACTACCTCTGTTTCAAATAGCAATATTGTGGAAATTGAGCCAGGAAAGACTTTAAACATCAATGCCAATCTGAGTTCTGAACAAGAAAAGAAGCTCATCCAACTATTGAGGGAATATAAAGAAGAATTTCCATGGGACTACCTTGATATGAAAGGATTTGATCCCCAATTATGTACACACCACATTTACATAGAAAAGGATGTGAGACCTGTTCACCAACCACAAAGGAGACTTAATGTTCATCTAAAAGATGTTATAAAAGCTTAACTTCAAAAACTTTTAGCTTTCAACTTCATGTACCCTATCTCCGATAGTAAATGGGTCTCTCCACTTGTTGTGGTACCAAAAAAGAATGGAAAGTGGAGGATTTGTGTAGATTACAGAGAACTAAATAAAGCAACACAAAAAGAACACTTTCCCCTTCCATTCATTGACCAAGTATTAGACACTTTGGCAAGAAAGAAATTCTTTTCTTTCCTAGACGGCTTCAGTGGATACAATCAGATTCAGATTGCCCCTGAAGACCAAGACAAAACCACTTTTACTTGTCCTTGGGGAACATTTGCCTATAGAGTTCTACCTTTTGGCTTATGCAATGCTCCTACCACATTTCAAATGGATATCCTCAACATCTTTTCAAACTTAATAAACGAAGGGCTCGAAGTATACATGGATGACTTTACACCATACAGAGATGATTTTGATCCAGCGCTGCATTGCCACCATGCTTTGTTTGAGCCATGAAGAATGCTATATGATGATGGTTGAAGGACTTATTCTTGGCCATTATATATCAGCAGCTGGCATATAGGTAGACCCAACCAAAATTCAAATAACGTTGCTAATTCCCACTCCTACTACTCAAACAGAGGTACGTAGTTTTCTTGGATTTTCTGGTTATTATAGAAGGTTTATAGAACATTTTCACATATTTCTGCACCTCTGTATGCACTAACAGGTAATGTTGACTTTCTTTGGACAAAAAGATGTGAACGTGCTTTCCAGGATCTAAAGAAGGTTGTGTCCACAGCCCCAGTCCTTCGAGGACCAAATTGGGACTTGCCATTTCAAATTTCATCAGATGCCTCAGATACAGCTATTGGAGCAGTCCTTGGGTAGGAAGAAGATAAAAAACCATATGCAATTTATTATATTAGCAAAAATTTATCTCCTGCTGAATTGAATTATGCTGTAACTAAAAAGGAATTTTTAGTTGTAATACATGTTTTCAATAACTTCAGGGACTACATTACTGGGTATCCTGTTATTTTGTATACAGATCACTCTGCCATAAAATATTTAGCAAATAAACCAATCAACAATGGCAGAATAACTAGATGGCTGATTTTATTGTAGGAATTTGATATTACAATCAAGGATAGACCTGGAAAACAAAACCCTATAGCTGACTTTCTCTCACGAATGCCAAAGCCAGTGGATTCAGCAGTAGTTAAAGATCAAATTACAGATGAGCATTTCTTTGTTGTTACTATTAAAACACCCTTGTATGCTGATGTTGGCAATTACTTAGCAGTAGGTAAATTATCGAAACATCTGACCCCAAATGAATGAAATAAGATTTTTCAGCGAAGTGTTCGATTTTCTTGGATTGGAGGCTACCTGTTCCATACAGGGGTAGATATGCACATCAGGAGATGCACCTGCAAGGATGAGATTTTTGACATCTAGAAAGCTTGTCATGATGGACCATGTGGTAGGCATTTTTCCAATTGTAGAACTGGACATAAGGTGCTGAAAACAGGTTATTATTGGCCCACCATATTTAAAGATTCAAAAAATTTCATTCAAGCCTATGACAGTTTCTCGAGAGCAGGACGCCTTGGTCAGTCCAATGAAATGCCCCTAAACCCACAGCTATTTATTGAACGATTCGAACGATGGGCCCTCGATTTCCTTGGATCAATTAACCCATCCTCGAACCAGAAAACATATATTTTTGTAGCAACAGAATATGTCACCAAATGGGTTGAAACAAAGGCATTGCCGAGAGCTACAGAGGATTCTATCATACAGTTCATGTTCCATATATTCGTGCGATATGGGCTTCCAAGAGATATAATTACAGATGGTGGACCACAGTTTGTTGGTAACAAGATTGCTGCAACACTCAAAAACTATCATATCCAGCATAAAATCACCACTCCATACCACCCACAGGCAAATGGTCAAGTAGAAAGTAGCAATAAAATAATATAAGAAATCTTAACAAAAAGCATTGCATCACATAGATGCGATTGGGCTGCAAGACTACCAAAAGCCTTGTGGGCTTACAGAACAACATGGAGAAGCACTACCGGCTATTAACCCAAACAATTGGTGTTTGGAAAGCAACCCATCTTTCCCATAAAATTCGAAATCCAAACACTGTGAAAAACACAAGAAGTCGACATAGAACAAAACGAGGCACAGATTAATAGATTACAACAAATCAATGAGCTAGATGAAATTAGGCTCTCTACGCTTCAAAACACCACATTAATCCAACATCAACAAGCTAAATGGCATGACACTCTAATTAGAAATAAAGTATTCCACGAAGGAGATTGGGTGCTCTTATACGATTCCAGGTCTTAGGATTTTCCTGGGAAGCTTCAGACTCGTTGGCTAGGGCCATATGAAATCTATAAGGTACATGATAATGGTACCCTCACTCTAATCACCGTTGACGGATCTGGACATACCTTCAAGGCAAATGGCCACTGAGTTCAACTTTACCGCAAACCACTTACTCAGGAGTCCTTCTACCAGCAACTACGTGAAGACTCTAACATGCAAATTTTGGAGGAGGAAGAGAAATCTTCCTCACCTGTGATTCATTAAGTGATTCAGTTGTTTTTACACTTTGTACATAATTTATTTGTTTTGTTAAAGCATTCTCTGTACATATTTTTGTAATTGCACTTTGCTGTTCCTTTTCAAAGTAGCAACAATTTCATCATTTTTGTTGTTCCTTTTTTTTTCAAAATAACAGCACTTGCATTTTTCTTTTCCCTTGTTCCTTTTTCAAGAGGAACATCACTATCAATCTTGTTGTTCCTTTTCTGAATGGACAACATTTGTGTGCACTTTGGTTGTTTCCATTGTTCCTTTTCCAAAGGGACAACATTTTTGTTTTGTTGTTCCTTTTCCAAAGGAACAACACCTTTTGGGTCAGTCGTTCCTATTTCATTTTCATTTTGCTGTTCCTTTTTCAAAGGAATGACACTTTTGACTTTTGCTGTTCCTTTTCCAAAGGAACGACACTTGCGTTTTTGCTGTTCCTCTTCCAAAGGAATGGCACTTTTTATTTTTTTTGTTCCTTTTCCAAAGGAACAACATTTTGGTTTTTCGCTGTTCCTTTTCCAAAGGAACGACACTTTTAGTTTATGTTGTTCCTTTTCCAAAGGAATGGCATTGGTGTTTTCTGCTGTTCCTTTTCCAAAGGAATGACACTTTCGGTTTCTGCTGTTCTTTTTTTAGTACTTGTATTTTCCTTCTCTCCAAACGACGACATTATCATATTCCTTTTACTTGTTCTCCTTGCTATTTCAATTTAAAGATACCTATTGTATTTGTTGTTTCACGTCTTTTGGAGCATAGCTATACACTTATGCAATGGATACAAAGCTAGAGCATATTGAAATCAAAAAATTATATAAAATCGTTACTTTTACAAGAAATTTCTATGAATTGATGGGAGGAAAGAGGAAAGGACATAATTATTCATCACTTTTGCTATCATTATCCTACTAATACTGATATGATTGGTTATCTTTATCATGTTGGTTCTTTTTAAATCCCCATAATCTTCTTTGATCATGGGTCTATATTTTTCTATTGAGATGTTAAGACTTCTTCCACCATTCCTACTCTTAAGTAGTGCTGAACCACCCATTATGTATAAATAGGAAAGTACGTTATGAGAAAAAAGAGAAAAAATGTGTTTATATGACTTGTTTATATCAGTTGTCAAATGCAGGATAGGGGGTCTCATCAAGAGCCAGCCTACCATGATCATAAAGAAGAAAGTGAAGTGGCATTCCCACTATGGCCACCACACCAGGGAAATGATCCAAGAGGCACATCGGAAAAATAAATAGTCCTTGGAACAGGAGGTCTCATCACGAGCCGGCCTACCCACCTTTCACTCCTTCCTGGTGAATGGCATTATGATTTAATTGGTTACGAAGCTAGCATAATGACCTCCATTTTGACACTACACAGCACTTCCTAGGCATACAAAAGGGATCATGGTTCCATGGCTCAAACAAACATCTCTGTTAAGGTTATGGACACCTGTCGGCAGCAGAGATCTATTAATGGTATTGAAGTCATATTCCTTATACACCAATAGCAATTGTCAACACCCATCTCTGTCTTATACCTTTGTAATCTGTCAAATAAGATTATGTATATCACTTCCCCGAACCATTAAACATATGAAAATCTATCATAACCAATCATGACGTAAAAGTTGATAATGATCGGATTACACTAGTTGTGCACTTCAGCTATCCTATCCTTCTAGCCTCACATCATGTAACCGCATTCTCTTATTTATTAAGCAATCCTATTATACACCTCGATTTCGGTAATCTGCTCCTTTTGTAAACATGGCATATTGGCATACGCTATTCCCTTACGACTCTGTACCAGGGTAGATTGGCTCGCCGCTCCCTCATTTGATGGCCAAGGACGGCCTATCACATTGCAGGGGCAGAGGCTAACTTCATATTTTGTTGGCATACGTTCAGACTATTATTTAGCAAACTCTTAATTGGGAATAGCAAGGTTTAACGGTATCTCATTTTTCAATTTTCATACCTTGTTGTTCCTAAGATATTTTCGTATCATACTCTGCAACAATTAGTAATATTTGAACGAGCCTTGCGATTTCGTTATTTTCTTTGTGTTTTAACAGTTTGAACAACCTGTTGTTCCTTTTTCATCTCTGTGATTTTACAGTGAGCTAAAAGCGTGGGAGGAAGATCAATTCGGAGAGAACCACAGGTATTGACAGTCTCTGACGTTGCATGGGAAACACTGGCAAGGGCAGGTTGGTTAGTTTATCCCAATCATTTACAGGAACCCAAGGAGACTGTCGCAATACAATTCTTGCAGAACTTGCAAGAATATCACTCCACAGTAAGGGGGAGACACATAAAAATCACCGATGACATAATTTTAGAGGTCTCAGGATTGGAAGCCACTGGACCTATGTGGACGCTAAAGAAGGAGAGATTGCAAAAGGTTATAAAAATCTTCCAGGAAGAAGGCCAAAACCTGACAGTCAAAGGAAAGGGAGTTTTACCAGCATCATTAGGAGAGCTGTGGGCATAATTAGCAAAGATCATCCAGAACTACATCACCTATAAAGGCAGGAAAGACGTTATAAGACCACGACACCTTAAACTTTTAGCTGTATTAAAACAAAAATGCTCCGTGAACTTACCAGCATTTTTAAATTCATTACTTCATGATATTTCTCGAAGCATGAAAAAGTCACAACATGTAGAATCGGTAGTAAGTCACCATGGGCTGATACGACTGATAGTTAGCCATAGTCTTGCTCAGCAGTAGAGTAGATGGGAAGAGCTAATTGCTACGATAGATGGGGCACTGACTCTGCCAGCCCCAAAATGCAAACATGATACCAGTACACCAGACAGACCATCGAAATAGAGAAAATCAGTTAGATTGGCATAGATTAGAGGGAGGTTGGAAAATCTCCAAGCGAATACCAGCTAACCTATGGAAATAGATGATTCTGGGGATGAGAAACCCCCACAATTGGAAGGAGGAGAGAATTAGAAAGAATTGGAAGGAAATGAGGAAGGATAAATAGAGGAAGAGACCGAGCAGCTCGGGCAGGCGAAGACAGAGACAGGGCCATGTGAAGGAAGCCCACTGCAAAATCCATTGCAAGAGGATGAATTGGCCCAAATTTTGGCCAATATGGGTGAATATGCCCAACCTCTCAGTCCCCTAGGCCTCCATATTGAGGAAGAACCAAAGGCGCATTCTGCTCAAGACAAAAATGCACCTGAATAATTGCGCAACGTGGAAGAGAAAGAAGAGGATCATTCCATTCATGATGTAAGTATGACAGGAGAGAAAAGTGATGAAGATGTAGAAATGAAATAATCTGCTCCAAGCTAGACTACACCAGAAGAATTTCATGGAGCACACCAAGAAGAAAACCACGGAATTGGCCAAGATAACAGTCCATGCCCGAGTAAACAGATAGTTGTTCCTCCTAAGGAAACAGAAGAAATTAAACGATTACAAAAAGAATAGCAAATATTGTTGAATGTGATAGCTCGACTTCGACAACAAATCAGTGTTTTGAAAATGAGAAAGAGAGTAAAAAAGACTTCGGGGGTAAGACATGCAATCATTCTGGAAAAACCCCTTAAGAAAAAGATTCGAAGGACTCAAGTCCAGCCTGCTGTTCAAAACCCTCTTGAAGTCTAGATTGTTGTTCAAAACCAAAAGGAACAACATTCAGCTATTACCCATGTTGAAGTACAAAGAGATGATATATCAACCTGTGACAAAGAAGTTCAGACAGAAGCACAACCCCCTAGAGAAATGCGGACCATGAACACAAGACAATGCAATAAGAAGATTGAAGTGAACCTTCTGCTGACCACTACCATGTGGGATAGTGATCCGAGGATAGTAACCCTATGAGAGGGTTTGATGCAAGCTCAACAAGTAGTAGAAAAACTCACAGAACAAATGGTTTCTCGAGAAAGGTATGAAGAATTACAACAACAACTAAGGAATGTCAATTTATCCAAAAGCCAGGCCTTTGAGGGATGGACAAAGGAAGAAGAAAAAGTCGCAAAGGTAACTTGTAGGTTAGATATAGTTATCAAGCAGATGGATACATTATGCTCTTTGTACACCGACGTCCTAGCATGTAGAACCCCTGCTAAGAATTATGCCTTGTTTTTAATGGAACAATATTTGCAATTGAAAATAAAGGCTGTCAAAGCAGGAGCCCCTCTACAAATTAATACTATTGATGATTTTATAAATTGTTGTAATAATTATGGAGTAAAGGTTCAAAGGTTATTGTGTGAATTCTATCTGCATAACGTTGTGTTAGATCAAGAGACAGAGTAGAACCCCGACCCTTTCATTGGGGATATCCAATTGCAGGCATTTATTTCTTTTGGAGTTAATCAAATCAAATGGCATAAAGCCTATAATGCCTTCCAAAGACAAGAAAACGGATTAGACTTATGGGTAAGAGCTGAGCCTAGAAACCCAGTGCAGTTATGGAGGAAACATAGGAATCTCATGAGGACTCTAGGTGTGATTGAAGCATTAGGACCCATTCATACAACAATCACTCAGCAGGGGATAGAATACTTTTTCACTATTAAAGACCTCGCCATTGATGCTGGTAAATTTCGATATTAGATTTCTAATCCGAATATTCAACTCAGGGAACCATTTAATTATGAGAACTTTAAATTAGCTGCTGATCGCTTGAATCTCTATGGCGAAATCATCTTGACGGTAGGGCCATCTCAGTTAGGATACCAATCCCTGTATGAGATGCCTGAGGGTCAGATAGGCCATCTTTTTGAACACCTAGTTAGGCACCATGGCTGTAGACCACCACATGAGATCCCATCTCCAGCCTACTCTCTCACTACCTTCCATGTAAATTACAATGTTTTCATGAGGGCATGAAAAAGGGTAAGTAGGGGGGTGTGTGGAGTACTGAAGAAGGTATGTTTTTATTGATTATTTTGTCATCTTTTCTTTAGAACTCGTAACCTCTTTGCATCATGAACTAGGTAGATAATAAGAAATCATGACAAAATCTATAGGATTTATACGCAACACAAAAACACTAATAATTTTCATTTGTTATGCAGCCAAAGGGAAAAACGAAAGATTTTCGTTCCAAAGAAAAAGACAGGGTCAAGTTAAGTGCTGTCCCTTTAGCGGGGAACCATATCCAAACAAGGCAATCTAAATTAAAACATCTCAGCCAAGGAAAGGAAAAGGAGATATTGACTTGGCACAAGAAAACAAATGGATAGCTGGGAATTAACATTTTGTCTAGATCCTAAGGGATCACTGCCTTAACTATTTTTTCATCCTTGATATCTCCGCTTTAGCTATTATAAAAAGGGGCAGCACTGCTAGCCGCAGGGGAGGATCTGTTGTTAATTTTTATGTAACTTTACTCTGTGTTTGAAACTTTGATCATCGACTCTCATTGAAAGGTGATCCGTTGTAACTCTGTTTTAATGCTTTAATATAAATCTGGTTGTTGTTCCGTCTGTGATCCTGGAATAATCTCGAGTGGTGTGTCATTAGAGGCTAAGGGCCCGACCGTGGTGGAACACTTGCTCTTGTACCATTATCTTTATTGCGTGTGTGGTTTTCATTATCAGCCTTGTTTGGTAATCTGATGTGTTTTTTTATTTTACATCACGACTCTGTTATATTTGATTTATGTTAGACTGAGTAATATTGTTCGCTGTGATAGGAATATCGTATTGTTCATTCTATCTCTGTAATGCATTGTTGTTCCTTTAATCATTAATATAACATTGCTGGTCTTTACAGAATGCTATTGATGTTCAATTACAGAGTACCCATGCTGTAATATTTATCAATTGGTATTACTGTATTCATCTATAGATTACATTTAATTACAATTGATGACTCAATTGATACTGCTGTTCCATTACGAATTACGATCGTTATCCTTATTACTAAGATTGATAGTTGTATTACTGAAATTAGATTATTGTTTTCTCAGTACTAAGGTGTGCCATGTGTGTTATTTATCTTAATTTTTTGTGCATTTACATTTGGTTCTAAAGTGTTGTTCTATATTCCATTGCTAATCAGTTTTTGTTCTACTTGCGTGTGCTGTCCGATTTATTCTTAAAGTAAAGATTGCCATCTGATTACTGTAGGATCCAATTACTACACTTATTTATGTAGATTAAGGTGTTGCTATTTATAGGATTTAGTTGCTGTTACATTTTCTTAGTTGCTGTTCCATTTCTTAGTTGCTGTTCCATTTCCTAGTTGTTGTTCCATTTCCTGTTAATTGCGTTATCATTGCTTTGGTGTGCAGAACGATTTGAAACTGTAGTGAGCGTTGACATTTCTTGTCTAGTTCCCAGATTGATGATCTTTTCCTTGATTATCTTTAATTGCATCAGTTTACAGAGGGATGAGTTACTATTACTGGACCCTTGACTGATAAATCACTTAGTTTTCTGAATGCATGATTTAGGCTTTAAAGTGCTTTTTTATAAGTAGATCTTTTTTTAAACATCCGTTTACTCTTGTATTTTGAGCACTATACTACTAGCATTACTCTGACAAATGACAGCCTCAGACTGAGTATACTCTTTGAAATAGCAAATTGTTCCTGGATTGACAAATTAATGTGAGGTAATTAGAGGTGAAAAATACCCTTTTTACGTCTTGACAATAAGAAGGAACCACAAAGTGGAGAAGCACCCTTGAGTAATTTTAATGCCTAAAAAATGAAATACACATTGCAATATCAGTAGTGAAGATTAAAATTCATACTTGACAAAGCTAATGTGAACACCAAGACTATGATGAGATGTAGAATAATCTCAGGAAATGAAAATCCCATAAGTGACCAATGCCCATGTGGGATTCCTTGTATTACATTCAAAGCACATCTACCATGAATAAAAATCACATTAGATCAAATGATATCTATAGGAAATCATAAATACCTATATAGATCTCGTCTCAAATTACCCAAATCACGTTAACTTTTGTTGTGAATGATAAAAAACAATGCACCCACAACGAAATGTTTTTTTCTCTAGAAAAAATAATTTTTTCCCACTAAAGAAATAAATTAGCCATAAATAATTTGAAGAGAAAAAAACATCAAGAAATATGAATAGAACCTTGATTCCAGGTTTGACCTAGAGCTTTCTAAATATAACATTCTTGTCCATAAAACCCTTGGTAGCCATTCATGAATGATGAAGGTATTGATAAAACAATTCCCGGAGTGATCAGAGTGAAAATATTTGAGCATTATATCTTTGAGCAGAGCAGTTCCTTCTTCATGTGATCCCTCCTCAAGTATCGATCGACTCTTCTGTAACAATTTGTATATTTTTGGTAGCTGAAAATGTAAAGTGGTTTTTCAAATTATGAATAATATACCCTTCCTATGGTTCTTATAGAATACTTTGAAAATACAGGTTATAGTTTTAGATTTTCAACAATTTAGGTAGCATAGGATTTTAGAATTTCCCCTGTAAAAATATAATTCAAACAATTTTACTGGGAAGAAATTTGCAAGATCTAGCCTAGTTTTGGGATTTTCAAGAATTTAGGTAACATAGGGTTTTATAATTTCCTTGGTAAAAATATAATTCAAAAATTTTTACTAGGAATTTTGTTTTGCAAGATCCAAGCCAATTTTGAGCCATCCCACATGTTTTTAGCCATCCTAGTTGTGATATTGGTAGATGATGCCATTTTTTATTGGCAAACTAATTTAAATTGTTATGTGGTTTATTTTCAAATTTGATGGCTATGGTTGGCTTCCCTCTGAAGTCACCATTCCAAAGAGGTTCCATTACATAATTTGGAATTGTCTACGAAGCTCCATTAGAAAGTTGCGACTAATTACGAAAGAAGTTAGAGATTAAATTTCATGGTAATTTTTTAATGTATTATCTTTTTAATAATGGAAATGCCCATTATAGAGTAGATGTGTAGGTATAATGTAAGTAGGTAAACAATTGTAAATATCAACTTAACTAAAAAATAGAAAAAAATAAAAGTGATATCAGGGATGACTATAAACATTTAAACCTTGTGATAATTAATAATTAAAATTTACAATAATAAAAATAATAAAAATAATTTTTGTTTTATAATTTTGATTTTGTTATTAACTTGTGAGTAGGCTTTGTTACAATACCATGGGCTAATACCATGGGTTATCAATGCCACATGCCCAAAAACCATAACTTATTTCACAACCAAAATATTTTATAATTATATCACAAGATTCTTAACCATGGATATTCACCCAGACATTACCATGGATATCATTAACCTATAAAAAATAGGCTCTATTTCAATATCATGGCTTATAAATACCACATACCAAAAAAAACATAACTTATTTCACAATCAAAATATTTTAAAACAATATGAAAATATTATTAACCATGGATATTCACCCCCACTTTACCATGGATATTATTAACTTGTAAATATTCTTTGTTACAATACCATGGGCCAATGTCATCGCTTATCAATACCACATGCCCAAAAAATGTAACTTATTTCACAATCAAAATATTTTATAACAATATGACAAGATCCTTGATCATGGACATTCATCCTCACTTTTCCATTGATATTATGAACTTGTGAATAGGATTTGTTATAATAGCATGGAGCTAATAGCAAGGCTTATCAACCAAAAGATCATAACTTATTTCACATTCAAAATATATTTTAACAATATGACAAGATTCTTAACCATGGATATTCACCCCTAGTTTACCATGGATATTGTTAACCTGTAAATAGGCTTTATTAGAATACCATGGCTTATAAATAACACATGCCCAAAATCCATAACATATTTCACAATAAAAATAATTTATTTTAATTTAATTTTATACCATTTTTTAAATTGAAGCTAAAAGGAAAAATGTTATAATTAAATTTGAGACTATCTAAACTCTTTATGCTCACCACTACCAAAATTATTCCCATAGAAATTAAATTAAGGTTTTAATAAAATAAAAAATGACAATACTTTTGTATTTAAAGATGTGAAATTTATAGAATATAAATAGTGATAGTACGAACCAACATAGATCCATATTAACTAAGCCTCCAAGGGATGACAAAAACAAAAGTGAGGGGTAAGGGGACACGGGGGAGGGGGAGGGTGAGGGAGGGAGATAGTGACAAATCTAGAGAGAGAGAGAGAGAAAGAGAGAGAAGGGAGATATGGAGAGAGGTTGAGGGAGAGAGGGGGGGAGGGAAGAGAGAGATAGGGAGAAAAGGGGAAGAGAGAATATTAAAGACACATCGATGGAGGGGAGAGAGAGAAAGGAAGACAAAGGGAGATAGTGATAAATTTGGAGAGAGAGAGAGGGGGAGAGAGGAGGGGGGGGGGAGAGAGAGAGAGAGGAGAGAGAGAGAGAGAGGAGAGGGAGGAGATGGGAGAGAGAGATAGATGGAGGTGGGAGGGAAATGGGGAGAGAGGAATCAAGAGAGAGAAAGATAGAAATATGGAGTTGGAGGGGGAGAGAGAGGGAAGGAAGAATAAATACATAAGGGGAGAAAGGTGGAGAGAGAGAGAGAGGAGAGTGGGAGGGAAGAGAGAGAGAGGGAGTGAGGCGGAGAGGAAGAGGGAGGTGGAGAGAGAGAGAGAAGGAATAAGAAATACATAAGGGGAGAAAGGTGGAGAGAGAGAGGAGAGTTGGGGGGAAGAGAGAGAGAGAGAGAGGTAGAGAGGAAGAGGGAGGTGGAGAGAGAGAGAGATATGGAGAGAGTGTGTGCATGTTTGAGGGTGAAGTAGAGAGAGTGAATAACAAAGAGACATGTAAATACAAAAATAGATATTATATAATATTATATAACCAACCTAGATCCATCTTAACCCTGGATCTATCAAGCATTGAGAGGGATCAAATGTCTCGAGGTGCACACCTTTCCTCAAGTTTTGCACTAAAAAAAGCGTTTTTCACCTTGACAGATTAGATCCCTCTCAATGCTTGATAGATTTGGGTTAAGATGGATTTGGGATAGTTATATTTATTTGAATGTTTTATGAGGAAAATCACACTTGGATATTTTGTATAATTTTAGCATAATTACATGTATTTGATGTATGGTTTTGTATAAATTATCAAAATTTATTTTTCATGAAATTTATTTTTGCACATCAATAACAAAGCATGGAGTGTTTAACGTAGGGTTTAAGGGGTAACACAATGTTCTTGTAGGATTCAAGGTATTGTCATGAAACTTGAACAACCTTTCATACAACATCGATAACATTGTGCCTACCAAGTTTCAAAACCCATATTCACATTCAACAAGTTGTGTGCACACCTAGAGGTTCACATGCCTATTATGAGGAATCCCAACCATCACAGAGCCATCATGGAAGCCCAACATTGACATATGGTACCATGAAGAAAAAGAACTAACGATCATCATTGTTTTGAAACCAAACCATCCTTAGCAACTAAGTAAATATTCTTGTAGTTGCATGTATTCCTACGTACATTATGTCTAATAACTTAGGTGGTGGGAAATGCCATATTTTTTTTCTAATAAGAAAAAGACATAATTTTTGTATTAATATTAATCCCATGATGTAATTTACATCATCTAACATATACTAAATTTTCTTTACCTAAATGACATGATATTATAATATGTTCAAAATCTAATGTTCAGGCAATATCAAAATCCCCATAGGATTCAGAATAATTTCATAAGAGTCTAGTACTGCTATGTTCATAATGTATGTTCAAACTAGATAAACAACATGGTATCCAAGTTAAAAACAAGTATCTTAATTTCAATGGATATGACCCTTATATAAAAAATGTAGATATGATTGAAAAGTTAAGATTTCAAATAAAGGAATTGTGTCCTCTACTAATTACTCAACACTTCTCCTTGTAGGTATTCTTCATAATGTATTTGACACAGTTATGAGACCACTCCCATTTTGGATAATCTATGAATATTTTAATGTAATTCCCTAGGAATGTGATGAAAGGCTATAGCCTTGAAGTTTCTAATCATCTCCATAACTCTAATAGTGCATTGATGCAGTAAAGAGGTGTTTAAGGAAGTATAACGTTTCATCCAATCTATAATAACTTTTGTATCCCCTATCACTTCTTAGTTTAGATTTCTGAAGTGATATAACTAAAATTACTAACATCAATGACTGATTTTTACTATTGTGTTATTGGTTAAGTAGTTATATTTATGTTACCAGACTAAATTAGTATTCACATTAGTCATTTTTAGTTGTATTACTTATTAGCTAGTTGGATAGTTAACTTAAGAATAAATGAGTTGTTTATGTTAGTCATTTTTATTTAATCACTTAAAATTACTCGTTGTTGGTAGTATTTCACTTGGAAAATCTACGACGACTAACTTTTTTAGTCTCCTAGTCACTAATTTCATCATTTTCTACTAGTGAAAAGATCTAGTAGAGAGGGCTTTTGTCATGGATTTCAAGCACTATTTATTGTGCTTGATCTTGAGACTACATGTTTAATGCTAAAGACCTAAGGTTTTCCTTCAATCACCATGATTATTGACATTGAGAATATTCATTTATGGTTTCAGCCCCCTTTCCCCTTTATCCATTTCTTAGGCATACTTATTCAATAGTGAAAAGTACCTACTCATGTTGTTAATGTCCACTTACATGCTAATGAACCCTAAGCATGGCCCCAAAAACAAACTTTACTATGGGCTCAACATACATTCTTGTTTAAGGCATGTATTGTGGCTTAATCATGACATTTATATCGATTAAGTAGGATAAATATACCATATAGTGGTTCCATGTGGTCTTTTGATTGTGCATAATGTTTCATAGCTTGAGAAGATTCATAGATTGTAGGTGTTATTTGTGGTGTTTGAGACAAAAAAGTTTCATGTAGGGAATAAGACCCTCACCATACTCTCCTGGCTATGGTTAGAGATTGAGAACCATTCTTGGTTCACAAGTAATCTAGTCATGGCACCCACATACCACTTGGAAGTATATAATACCTTACAAAGGTCATATGTGGTAGTTTGAGGAGTTTCCCATAACACTTGATTATGAGAATCAGGGTTTAGGGACAAAAGTTTTTTCCTTTCCCCAATATATGATAAAGGACTTGAGACCATCCATGATGCCAATAACTTGTAATAGTGCTTGTATTTAACTTAGATGCTAAAGAATCCATCTAGAGTATGTATGGAGCAGTTTCTAAGTGTTGTTCATAGTGGTTGATCTAGAGAAGGTTCAATTCGTGATTATGTCAATTCTTCAGTGCACAAAGCCTAATCATTATTCTTGTATCACTCTTAGGAGCCCAAGACACCCTACAAAATTCAAGTGTTTTAGGAGTCATACTAAGCAATTAAGTTAAAAAATATTCAATAAAAATATACATAAATTGTTTCGTTCTTTCATGATTTCCAACCTCTACAAACCCTCCATGTTTTTTAAAACCTTTTAATGGCATCATAATCCAACTTAAATGAAAAATATCCGCTACACAAGAGTAAATTCATGCTTTTCTTCATGGTGGTTAATTTTGAAAAGCTTTATTGATGACCCAAGGGACTTGTTTTACTGGTTCGAAATTGATTAGACCTCAATAACCATTTATAGCATAAAATACCAACTTACCTTGCACATATTCCTGTAGTATGCCAAAGATATCAAAGACAAATTCATAAGAGTGATTACGTACTACGTGTTGGCATTATGGCTAAAGTGTTGTCCTTGATGGCAATCCATTCAGGTGATAGATCACAGTACTTCAAGTCAGCAACAGAGGTTGATGATCAACTATCAAATATTGAAGAAAATAAGGGGTACGTAGGTACACCTTACAGAAGGTGCGTACACGCAGGCCGGTGTTACATAAAGTCCATACATACCCGCAATTATCCCGTTCAGGAGGTGCGTACCCCCAGTTCACTTACTTCAAGGCAGAGAAAAGCACATGTGGGGTTTCTTATGTTTAACTCTTCGTATTTAGTCGACGAAATTGTGTTATTATGGTTTTGGCCTGTGGTATTGATCCATGATTTGAGGAAGAGCTTGCATATATAAAGAAAAGGAGATCATTTGGCTTTAGTAAGCTTTTGGGTTGAATATCTTAAGAAGCTAGATCTGAAATTTTAGTGATGGGTTATGAGAGGTAGCTAGATCTAAATCAAGGAGAAACATGAGAACTACAAGTTGGATCTACTAATGGGTTGATATCTCCTCGGCGCATATTCAGATCTGTAGATCTGACAATTTGGGTTATTCTTGAAGTCTTGAAATTATCTATATCTGCAGGTACGCAAGTACAGTGAAAGAAAAGTGCAGAGATACGTAGGCACAGAAGCGTTGCAGGTGCGCATATATGCAGTCCCATAAGCGCTGCAGATGCGGAGAGGCGCAGGTAGTTCATTGGACACAGAGCGTACGTACGCAGGAAGTTTGTGAGGCAGAGTGCGCACGTATGCAGTTGGAAACAATGTGTACTTATACGCAGCTGTTATATGGGTGAAGCTGCGTACTTCTCATGAAATCTACTTAGCTATCCATGTTTATATTGCTGTGTTCTGGGTTTTGAAGTGATGTCTGATTTCTGGTATTAAGTTCTGATAACAGCAATGATTGATTAAATGTTTATACATTGATGGATGAATGGATCAGGTTCTTAATGACTCATCTTTATGTAATCTGATGGACTAGATCTGGTTGATGACTCACTTGTATATGTATTGATCTAGTGCTTGGGTAATTCAGAAGATTTTTTATGTGCTTCAATGTTGTTGTTGGGTCCAGTATGAAAATTGGATGAAATGTGGCCTTTCAGATTATGTGTTGTG
>APFE031633876.1:1000-18975 GCA_000404065.3 Pinus taeda
ACATTGCAGCCTGCAAAGCATGACATATTTGGCATGTAAAAATGTCGATCATGAAAGATGAATACCTGCTATGAGCAGGAGGCTAACAGTGGCTCCACTTGGGGGTGGCTTTTCCTTGCGAAAAGTCAAGAACAACAGGTCAGAATGCCTTAGTCTTTAGTTGTTGCTGTACTCTGAAAACTTCCCTTTGCTGGTTGATTTATTTATGAACATGACAACAGACTTGAAGAGCTCAAGGCATTCACTTTGGGCTTCAACTGCAGCAAGCTTGCTATCCGAACAAAAAACTGAAATCCTACCTACCTACTCTAATCAGCACTTACTTTGCTATTAGGTGAAATGAAATAACCAATGCACCCACTTAAGTATTATAAGCATGAACGAGCTTTCCTACTTGTGCTTACTGGCGAGAAAAACTGAGATCTTGCAATATGATATGGCTTTGTTAATCTTTGAGAATATCAGATAACTGCTGACCTTCTTTGCTGAAACAAGAAACTGTATAAAAGGGTCCCGCAACATATATACATTATTAATGGGCTGAATTGAAGAACTCTACAAAAGTTTGGGATCACTATCATGCCTTGGAAACTAGATATCATCAACATTTTGATATTGAGGCACGTTGATTATTGATTTTAGGCTACTGATCCTGAACTGTGCTTTCTTCCAAAATAGGCTCTGACTCCTCTGCAAGGATGATTTGGTCATTAGGCTCATCATCATCATCATACTCATCATATTTTGGCAAGCAGTTGAAAGAAGAGAAGCTGTTATATTCATATAGTATATCAGGAGACTGCTCCATCATGTATGTATGTACGAATATGTCATTTATTTTGTGGCAAGTTTGTTCATGAAAGTCATTACTTTCCTCTTGCAAAACAGATGTGTTCTGGTGCTCTAAATATTCCACTTTCATTGTGATCATTTCCTCTGACTTTTGTAACAAACCATGAAGTTTTTCTTCTTGCTCTGCGTTGCGCTTTTCTTCCCTGATCTTCATATTTGCCTCTATGTCCACTGCCATGTCCTGTATTTGTTTCATAGTGGACGGGCTCCTTTCTCTTAAACGAAATTCTATTTCTGGGTCAAAAGCTCTTGTATAATGCAATAGAGCTAAATCAGGGGGAGGTCTAATATTCAAAGGTAGAGAATGATAAACTTGATTGAACCGATCATAAAATTGTTGAATAGATTTATTTGGACTTCTTTTTAACTGATTATATTCTTGAATGAGCAAGAGGAAATTAAGTTTGATCATCCATCTATCAAGGAAGAGCTTCGAAAACTGCTGAAGATTATAAATGCTAGCCTCAGGCTATGCTTTAAACCAAGTCCTAACTTTGCTTTGCAAAGAAAGGGAAAACAGCCTGATAATAACATCCTCATATCCCACTGTCCCAGGATTGCCTTTCGAAGCCCGATAAAAATTGAGTTTGAAGGAGTTCTCAGGTGGGGGAGTCCAGGAGACCTTGTCGGTTCTGTGACCATTGTGCTATGTTTTATTGTAGAACTGCTTGGGAAGTTGTAAGTTCTAGTTTTCCCAGATGGTTTTTTCATTTTCTTGAGTTGGAAGGTCTTCCTTGTTCCAGGATCTAAGCTTCAAGGTTTCTTCTAGATTCCCACAGACCTTGCGCCAGATAACTTCAATCGAAGAGTATTGATCTTTGAATATCCTTTTGCTTCATTATTTCCATACGTTCCATAGAAGCAGTCCAGGAAGAATGTGCCATAAGTGATTGAGAATTTCACATTTGTATGGATTCATTGGCCACTGTCTTAATGTATTTGTTATATCATTTGGAAGCATGCATCTTCTTTCACTTCTGAAACTTTCCTTCTCCCATATTTGGTTGGATAAGGGGCAATCGTCCAATAGGTGATGAGTTGTTTCCTCTTGAGATTTGCAGTTAACACACATGGAGGGGCTGTGATAGTTTCTTCTTCGGAGTTTCTCCCAAGTTAGAATTTTTTTGTGTCCAACCAACCATAAAAAGAGAAGAACTTTTGGCCAAGAATCAAACCCCCTAATTTTGGACCATATTGGGTCTGGAGGGGTAGGGTCTGTGCTTATGATTTTGTAGGCCTCTGAAGTGGTGAATGGCCCTTTAGGCTGGTAGCCCCATCGCAGAATGTCTCTTTCCTCTGAGTATCTAATTCTTCTTCGGTTTAGCTCTTTTTCCAATTCCACTGTGAATGGATATGCCTCGTTTCTGGTAAGCTGAATACCTTGTTTCCACTATCAGAATCCTTTCTCTTGTTCCTTATCCCAATACTCTCATATCTTATTCTGTTGTTGGGCCATTTCGATGAAGTTGGGAGGGATCTGTAGGAGTCCATTAAGCTTAGGCATTTGGTTCCAGGCACCCGTCCAGAATCTTGCAATTCGACCATTTCGAACTTCCCAAAAACTGTGCTGCTGAATCAACTCGAAGTGTTGTCTGGCTGTGTTCCATATTAGAGAACCATGGATGTTGGCAGTGTATCTTATGAGTTCCTCCTGTGGCCTGTGGTTGGCATACTTAGTAGTCCAGATGGCAACCCAAGGTTTCTCAGTTGAGGAGAGCCATTGCCACCATATTTTAGCACTCATGATTGCATTGTCATGATTGGGGTCTCTCAGTCCAATACCTCCTTTTCCCTTGGCTGTGCAAACAATAGTCCATTTTACCAGTGCCCATTTATGATTTGTAGATGTGTTTCCCCATAGGAAACAACTTTTTAAGTCTCTTAGTCATTTTAGGACCCATTTGGGGGCAGCCAATATTGAGAACAGATAAAGCGGCATTGCCTGTAGTACTGATTTTATAAGCACCACTCAACTGGCCAACTTCAGGGATCTATACGTCCAGAGGTTGAGAGGAATTTCAAGCTTTTCCAGGAGCCTTTGCCAGCTGGAATACTTAATGGTTGAAGCTATAAGGGGGGCACCAAGGTAGTTGGAAGGAAGAGTAGCAATGGGGAAGCCCAAGATTCTAGCAACAACAAGCTTGACCACTGGCTGGGTATGAAAGAAGAAGATTTGCGATTTGGACTTTTTGATATTTGTGCCTGAGGCCTCAGAGAAGTCATTGAGAAGGGATTTGAATCAGGAGGCTTCCTCTACAGAGGGATAGCCGAAAAGCATGTTGTCATCAACAAACTGCTGGTGAGTTATTGCAGGGGAATTGTGAATGGAAAGGCCTTTGAGCTGATGAGAGAGATGGGATTGCTTGATGAGACGACCTAGGCCTTCAGCCATCAAGATGAAGAGAAAGGGGGAGAGGGGATCGCCCTGCCTAATTCCCCAAGAGGGCCTGAAGGGCTGCGACAGATAGCCATTAACAAGAATAGAGAAAAATGAGGAAGATAGAAGACTCATAATCCATCGAACCCACATGTGAGAAAAGCCGAAAGCAGTAAGCATTTTTTGTATATAGGTCCAGCTGAGTTTATCAAAATCCTTAGAAAGATCCAACTTTAGAATCATACCTGGCGACCTTATTTGCTTGAGAGAGTGAATGATCTCGTGCGTGAGGATTATGCCATCCAAAATCTGTCTTCCTTCAACATACCTCGAATGTTCAGGAGAGATAAGCAGAGCTAGAAGAGGTTTCAGCCTGTTGGCTATTACCTTGGAAATCACCTTGTAAATGACATTGCATAGAGCAATCGGTCGAAACTTATCATGCGCAGTGGGCTCCTCCTCTTTTGGGATTAATGCTAAGAAAGTGGAGTTGACAGAAAGTAGCAGCTAGTGAAGAGCTCTTGATTCCTCCACCACCTCCCAGACCTCGATTTTGATCATATCCAAGAGAGAACGAAAAAACATTGTGGTGAAGCCATCTGGTCCTGGAGCTTTGCCTTCTTTGAGTTGAGACATAGCAGTATCCACCTCTTGAGTTAAGATAGGTCTTAGGAGTAGTTCATTGTGCTCTTCAGTTATGAGTTTTGGCACATGTTGGATAATTCTATCTATGGTTGGTCCCCTGTCCGTTTTCAGCTCTTGGTGAACCTCCTTGAAATGTATTAAAAATTCCTTCTCAATTTCCTCATGCTGTTCGATTCATGTCCCGTCTTGCTTTTGGAGGAAGGGAATGTTGTTGTGCATTCTGCGTTGCACTGTTGTTCTGTGAAAGAACATGGTGTTCCACTCTCCCTCTTTTGGCCATCTGATTCGAGATTTCTTCTTCCATAGTATCTCTTCATGCTTCCTTTTTCTTCCAACTGTTTGTGAATGCTTTGCTCTTCCACTAGTGTCTCTTCCGTGTGACCTTCTGTGATTATTCTTTGATGAAAGTTGGCCAAGTTTCTCATTAAGTTATATTGCTCTTTGAAAATGTTTCCAAAAATCTCCACATTCCAACATTTTAAGTGATACTTGAGATTTTTTAGTTTCTGTTGGAATTGATACATTTTGGATCCTTCTGGCGGTGTAAAGGCTTTCCATGTGGATTGGACGAAGTCCTTGAAATCCGGGTGGGTGAGCCAAAATCCTTGAAAGCGAAAAGGTCGCCCTGTGACATTGCCTGGACGTTGCCACTGAAGGGAGATCGACCAATGATATGATCCTGAATGGGGAAGGATTGCTACCGTAATATCCCCTCCTATCTGGATCCAGTTGTTTGAGACAAGGAATCTATCAAGTTTAGAGGCTATTTGGTGTTTTCCCGCTCTTCTGTTACTCTAGGTATATTTTCCATTGCAAAATTGCATGTCAATGAGAGAGGCATTGTTTATGAAATCTTTGAAGTTATTAGTTTCCTGGTCCAACCTGTTTCTTCTGCCCAGCTTTTCCTCCAGCTTGGTGATAATGTTGAAGTCTTATCCAACGATCCATAGCGGGTGTGTTCTGTGGTTGTTCAAGGTTTCTATAGTGTTGAGTAGATCTGCCTTTTTCCTTGCATCCTATGGGAGATAGACATTGGAGAGGAGCCCATGCATATTGGTGCCTAGAAGATGAAAGTTGGCTTGTATGAAGTGGTGAGAGGCATGAAAGTCTGAGAGGGATAGCACTTTCGCGTCCCAAGCAATGGCGAGCCCTCCCGAGGCTCCTGAGGCGTCCACCGCTACTGTTTGACAGCCTGCCCAATCTTTAGAAAGGATGCTCTCTAAAGTGGCACTGTTACATTTAGTTTCTTGCAGGAAACAAATTTGTGGCTTTTGCATCTTTATCATGTTTTTTAGGATTATGAGTTTTCCTGGGCCATTTAGCCCCCTTAAGTTCCATGAGATGAGCTTCATTATTAAATATTTGTGGATGGTTTGTAGTACTTCATCATCTTTGCATACCTGCCCGAATCTACCGAGATTTTTCCAACTTCTATAGTTCACTGGAGCTCCGTTTTCCGTCCTCTTTTTTTGAAATCTTTTGTTCTGAGCCCACCAACCCAATGGTTTCCTGGCTGGATGCCAAGTTGTCTTTGCTGGTATGCTTTTGAAATTACCACTTCCAGCTTGCTTAGCTAGAGTTCTGTGATGTTGTCATAGTCCCTTTTTTTACATGCCATTTCTAGTTGGAAGATATCTAGTCCGTCCATATCTATGCTTTCTGGTTCCTCATCCATTTGTTGCACCTGACTGCCTCCAGCTATGGAGGGATCTATGCTCTGGGATTGAACTATTATTTCGTCCACTTCCATATCATGTGTTTTCTCTTTTAGCTCTGTTTGGCTGATGGAGGGGTCAGCTTCAACATCCTTGAGAGGTTGGGACTTAGGGGATGGTCCAAGGGAGGAGGGTGGGGAGAAACATCGTTGAGAGGTGGAGTGATCTTATGGTTTGGATCTAGATCCTCAGAGGCTTGGGCTAATATTTCAAAGCTATTACTGGTTGAGGGGGTTCCAACAAAGTTATGCATGGACTTTTTTCCGGCTGAGGGCTTTTTATGCGAGCATTTTCGGCTTGGAGCTTTGGTGAAGCCATCTTGGATGGGAGGGATAGGGGGATCAGTATTGCTATTCATGGCATTTAAAGGGCAATCTCAGAACAAATTTCCATGAGAATGACATTTCTGGCATCGAAAAGGTACATGTTCATAGTCTAAGGGCTGAATCCATTCATGATCATAGTGAGTGAGACTTACCGAATCCGACAGGGCTTGGTCCAGGCGCATGAAGACACAGATGCAAGTGTATGGGGTGTATCTTTGAAGCTTCGTTTCTTCTGCTGCCTTTATGTATTCACCCAGACCATTTCCTATGTCTTTAAGCAAACTTTCCTCCCAATATTCCTCTGGGAGTGAGTACATTCGTATCTAAACGGGGGCCCAAGTCAAGTCTCCTTTGTCCGGGTTGAATCTGGCTACCTAGTCTCTCAGATATAATCCTGCTGAGTTGAAGAAATAAGGACGTTCATCCATGATTCTGTACTTGTCGTCCAAGCAAAGGAAGATGGTTGTGAAGAACCATTTTGGGCCCAGTCGCAAAGTCACGTGTCCCTTGGGTTTCCATTTTGCCGCTATCCAGCCCCGTAGAGCTTTCTCTATTGGCCAGAACGCGATGAACTTTCCTATAAGGGCGTGATCCCTCATGTCTTGGATACGCTCATCAATCTTCTATCCTGGTAGCTCTATTCTTGGCCTTTGAGCGACAATGGGTTTATAGGTATTTGAGGCTATTTCTGGCCTATCCTCTACGCTGTCATTCCTGCCATGATTGTCTTCTGTCTTATTTGACTGTTGATTTGTTCCCTCTTTCTTTTTTTCCTGCACATTCTCTATCCTGAGCGCCTCGTCACCCATAGATCCGAAGATGATGGGCGCTTCCATCTCTGGCTGCATGTCAGTTGTTTTAGGGGAGAGCGGCTGCGCTCGCCCCATGTGCTCTGCTCCCGTGCCTCTGGCTGCCTTGTCGTATGCAGCAAGAGGTTAGGTCCTTGGTGGGTGATTCAATTAGGCCGTTTGGCTCCGTTTCAGAGATGCCAGAAACCCTAGCAGCAGTTGACCTTCAGAGCTTTTTCCTCCCGGTGCCAGATCCAGTCGTTAAGTTCCCTATGTTATAGACTACAAGGATTTTTTTTTGTTCATCTTATATGTTGTGTAGGAATTCAAGTTCATCCAGCAAAGTTTGAAGTCATAAAAAATATACATCTTCCAATATCCCCAAAAGATGTAAAAGTCCTTTTTGGAAATGCTAGTTTTTACAACAATCATAGAAACATTTATGAGAATAACCACACCTTTATTCAAATTTCCTACTACCAATAATAAATTTTTTTGGATGAAAATTTCCAATGTAAAAAAGGGTTAATATTGTATCAATATCTTGTCAACCAAGAGGAATTCATTCAATATGTTCTACAACAATGTGAAATGGAGATAGTGGGTAGGGAGGATCCTAGACCTTCTGCAACGTCAATTTGATTCATCATCATCTTAAAATTTCATATATATATTAGGAATATTTAAAAAAAGAGAGAAAAAAGGTGATAAAAATAAAAGAATAAAGATAAGAATAAAATTCAATTTTGAAAATCAATCCTTTAGCACAATTGGATAAGATTTCTATTTAAAAAGTAGGTAACTAGGGGGCAAATATTCACCAATTTTTAAATGGAAGGTAGATTGTTAACTATAAGAAAAAAAATTTGGCTTGTTTCCTACCAGTTTATCAAGTAGTATATTGATCCAGATTTAAATAGGAACACAATAAAATACAGAGATAACCATAAGACACATCTGCATTGGAAATAATACTTCATTTCTTTACTATAAAATAATGAAATATGCTCACAAACAGAAATGGAAATAAACTAGCTAGGGCTATGGTAGCTTATCTTTAAGAAGAGATGTGGCGGCTACATGCCTCTGAATTGTGTTACAATGTGGCTTGAAGGCTTATTTATTGTTGAGAAATAATGGAAAACCCTAAACATCCAAAAACCAAACCCTAGAAGATGAAACACCAAAGTGTGGGCCCCGTTTGGGTAAATTGGTACATCAACTTCCCAGGGTCAAAACTTTGGCATACGATCTCTGTTTGACATGCACAATATCTCTTTAGAAATATCTACCCGAGAAAAACAACTTTTGGATGAGAAAAACAATCCATGGTCCCATGTTCCTCCCAGTTTTCCCAAAAAAATGTCATTTAGGGCCTCAAAATGGCTTCGGAAGTTCAGGACCCAGAAAACTGCTAAAAATAGTAAGTTGTGCTACAATTAAGGAAACTAAAAATGCTGAGAGAAACAATGGTGGGGGTCCAAGTGGACTTGCCAGGTGGCCACTAATATCCACCTGGATCAGTCCTCCCACTTTAGGAAGTAATGGTCCCCATTGTGTTGAGTTCCTCCATGAGATGATGAAAGTTCTGCTGAGCTTGGTCCCTGGTGAACCACTTGCCCTGGTGAAGGAGTTGGCCTGCTTTGAAAACTCGATACAGTTGGATATTTTGTTGGCGAGTGTGTTTGATCTGTGTGTTCATGATCCGATCACTTGCAGCTTGTTCCATGATATTTTGGATTTAATTCTGTGGGTGTGAGTTGTTCTGCAATGTTGGATGTGTCTAGTAATGGTGGAAAGTATGGCCGAAGGCAGTCCACATTGAACACTGGGTGCAGGCCAAGGAAAGGGGGAATTCTAAGCTCAAATGAATTATCTCCCATAGCTAAGTGGTAATGGTGTAAGGACCATATCTGAGTAGTCTCAGTTTCCGATAGGCTCTGGTAAGGCATTCCTTTTACAAAGGCAACCAGACTTTGTCGCCCACCTAAAACCTTTTTGGTAACCTATGTTGATAACCTTGCTACTTGTACTTGGCATTTGATTTCTCCAGAATGTCATGGACTTGCTGGTGAATATGTTGGATGTGCTCAATGAAGCTGGTCGCCCTATCTATTTCGGACTGGACATGAGTTGATTCTGTGTGAATAGTAGTAAATGGCATGGCCACATCAATAGGACATAGTGGCTAGAATCCCAAGCCCACCTGAAAAGGGTTGTAGCCAATCGAGCTATGAAGATCTCGGTTGTAGCTATGTTGAACATACGGGAGGCTCTCGTCCCATGTGAATGGATGCTTTGAGGTGTACACGCACAAAATGTGTACAATCATCCCGTTGACAACCTCTGTCTGGCCATTAGTTTGAGGATGGAAGGCTGCAGACTTAATAAGTTTGGTGTTTAGCATCTACCAGAGACTGGACCAAAATGTACTGAGGAACCGACTATCTCGATCTAAGATGATAGATTGTGGGATCCCAAAGTGCACCCGCACTCATTCAAAGAAAAGCTTAGCAGTGGCTTCTACTGTGATATTCTTCTCGCAAGCCTCCATAATGGCCATCTTCAAGAATCTGTCGACAACCACAAAAACGAAGTCCTTTCCATGCCTATTGGAGGAAGGCCTGACATGTAACCCATGGAGATGGATTCCCAAGGTCGACTAGGGGTAGGCAGCGGGGTATAGAGGCCTTGCTTCATGATGGTCGGTGTGGCAATGGCACAGGTAGTGCATGATCTGATGTACTTCCCGACATCTTGTCGAAGATGCGACCAATAGAAATAATTTTCAAATACTGCCACCATTTTCTCGACCCTGCAGTGCCGAATAGCCTCACTGTAGTTTTCTTCCATAATCATCTTGGCATGCTCGGCTGAAAAAACACAAAGGTGACCCAGGTGGCATAACAGGGCATCCTGGAGGTGCAAACCTAGAACATGCCAACCCTCCAAGAGTGTCTAGTATGTGTGACCAAATTCTGGGTTGCTTTTGTAGAGAAGTGGCCAATTAGATGTCTTGTGCCCACAAGAGTTGTGCACGGTGGTTAACACCATGATCGATGGTCGACTGAGGCAATCTGCAAACATTATTGGTGCTACCCTTCTTATACTTGATATTCAAATGGAACTGTTGTAGGTATGTAGACCACCTCTGATGGAAATCATTCTGCAATTTCCCTTGGGTCCATATGAATTACAGGGGTCAGTGGTCTGTGTGGATGACCATTTCCTTCCCCAAAATGTGATGCTTCCATTTTCGACAGGCCTGCACAATGGAATACGTCTCTTTGTCATAAATGGGATACTTTCGGATTGTGTCTAAATGTGTCTCACTATGTTATGCCACTAGATGCCCATGTTGAGTGAGGATTGCCCCAATATCATAGTCAGAGGCATCTGTCTCAACCTTAAATGGTTGTTGCAAATCTGGTAATGCGAGCACTGGTGCCATGCAGAGGCGATATTTCAACTCTGTGAATTCCTTTTGTTGAGATTTAGAAAAAAGGATTTTGCTTTTGCTCCTCCCTTTCTGACTTGACTCAAGGGCCAAGTGATATGAGAAAACCCCATCACGAACCTGTGGTAGAAGTTGGCAAGATCTTGAAAGTTGTGGAGCTCTGTGAGAGTGGTTGTAGATGGCCAATCCCAAATGACTTGGATCTTGGCTGGATCCACATGCACCTCCTGTTCATCAATAATGTATCCCAGATACTGAACCACGGTCATGCCAAAAGTGCATTTCTCCAAATTGGCACATAGCTTGTGTTGTCGAGTGTTTGGAGAGCCTGTTAGATTTGGTGGAGGTGCTCTTCCCAACTTTGGCTAAAGATCAGGATGTCATTCAAGTATGCCACTAAAAATGAGTTGGTGAATGGCCCTAAGATGTCATCCATCAACCTCATGAAGGTTGCATGAGCATTCCTCAATCTGAAAGGCAGCGATTCAAAAAGGCCCTCCTTGGATTTGAAGGCAGTCTTCCACACATCAGAGAGTTCAATTGGTACCTAGTGATATCTTGACATCAGATCGATCTTGCTTAAATATTTTTTCTCTTTTAGTTAGTCCAAGAGGTCATTAATCTATGGGATTGGGTACCTGTTACAGATAGTGATCTTGTTCAGTGCCCGATAGTCAATACAGAGTCTCCAAGTCCCATCCTTGTTCTATACCAACATGATCGGGCTCCCACAGGGTGATGAACTCGGACGAATGTGATATTTCTACAGCAGCTCCTAAATCTACTTCTTGATTTCATCATTCTCCAGAACGGAGCACCGATAGATTGGTCCATTGGGAAATGTTGCACCTGGGGTCAGATGAATCGATTGATTGACCTAAAAGTGTAGAGGAACACCTGCGTGGGAGGTGAAGATGTCCTCGTACTCTACCATGACCGTGTCCATCTGTACTTGTTGTATGGAGGGGCCCTGTCTAGAGGTCGTGGACACCATCTTTTTCTTTCCTTAAGGGCGTATCATTAGGAAAACAAATTTCCCAGTTTTGGAAATGACCTTACTGAATTGTTCTGAAGTAACCAAAGAGATGGTGGTAGGTGGTGCTACCTCTAGTATCATATACAACTTATTTCCCAATGTAACAATAACATCACGAGGCCTTGATTCATACATAGCATGTCGCTTCCACAAGTATGGTTGTCCTGATAATACACCACAAACTTCAAGGGGAGCAATGTCACACAATACCTCATCTGTGAAGGGCTTGATGTTGTGTAGAAGGCAACACTGTTGGCTCATGTGAAGATCCCGTCCTTGGTGAAGCCACCTGATGGTGTACGATTGTGGATGTGTTGTGGTCAGTAAGCCCAACCACTTCATGACCTCGGCTGAATGATGATCTTTTGGCTCCCACTATTGACAATGAACTATAGCGAGGAGCCCTTTACCCACATCTGGGAGTGGAAGAGACGCTCCTCCTCCTCTAGGCTCGTGGTGTCAACAGTGGCGTTCGGCTCCGCATCGATAATCTACTTTTCTTTGTCACTCCCCTTGTTTGGTTCTGACTCATTGTCGAAACATGCATTTGATTATGAAACCTTTAGCTCGGCCACCATTGTCTGCTTGGCCCTACACTAACTTGTGCTATGAGTGGAGCTCTTATGGAACTCACACCACTTTTCCGTGTCCTTTTTCAGCTTCAGGACACTGTTCTTTGCTTGTAGCTTTAGTAGGTTTTCTTGGGTCGTCCTGCCTTAGCTTTGTCATTTGTTCTGTGGTTTAGGGGCACTTTTCCCTTGCTTCAAATTCAAAGATCCAAAGTCTTGCTTCTTTTGTTTAAGCTTTTACTCGACCTTGAAAGCATATTGGTATGCTGTGCCAAGCGAGGGGATGTTCAGGAATTATATTTCTTCCTGGATGTACTTGTGTAGGCAACCGTGATATTTGAGTACCAAATGCTGTTGTGAATCTTTGATACCAGACTTTGTGCGAAGGGTCTAGAAAATATTGGTAAACTTCGGTACTTCTTAGTCCCTTCGATGCTGCAAAGTTGTCCACTTTATGTATTGAACCTCATAGCTTCCAACAAGGTAGTATTGTTGCTTGATGGCATCATGAAATGAATCCCAAGTGGGTGCAATTGAAAATAGTGAGCTTGTACTTTCATCCTTCAGCTCACAATAGGTTTCCCACCAGTGCTTGACGTGGGGGGCTGCTTTGAGAAGAGCGAAAATAATCTTTTCCCTACTCGAAAAATCATGAATAGAAAAATAACACTCTAGAAAATTTAACCATTTATCTACAACATTTGCATCTATTTGACCCTCGAAGATGGGGATTTCCAAATTAACTTGTACCTTAAAGGGTATGGTGTTTCCAGAGGAGTTTCTTAAAGCCGAGGCATCGCCTCTGGGTAGCCGTTGAAGGATCTGGGCAAATTTGTCCGTCATTGTGTTACTTTGTTGCTTTAGGGCTTCTTCGAGCAATATTTTTATAGGATCTCCTACCCCCTTGTATTTCTTTTCATTCGCCATAGGAGGCCGTCAGGATTTGTGAGGCTGGTTTTGCAAAAGTTCGACCAGTTCAAGCCCTAACTCCTTATATCCTGACCTCGTTGGGGACATGCAAAGAAAACAGAGAAGAAAAGCGGACCCCTTTGATACCACTGATCTAGATTTAAATAGGAACCCAATAAAATACAAAGATAACCATAAAGATAGATATGCAATGGAGATAATACTTCATTTCATTACTGTAAAATACTAAAATATGATTACAAATGGAAATAAACCAGGTAGGGCGATGGTAGTTTATCTCTGAGAAGAGATGTGGTGGCTACATGCCTCTGAACTATGTTACAATGAGGCTCGAATGCCTATTTATTGTTGAGAAACAATGGAAAACCCTAAAAATCTAAAAATGTAAGCCTAGAAGATAAAACGCCAAACTATGGGCCCCGTTTGGGTAAATTCATACATCAACTTCCCAGGGTGGTAACTTTTCCATATGGTCTCCATTTGACATGCACAATATCTCCTTAGGAAGATCTATACGAGAAATACAACTTTGGGAAGAACAACATCAGTCCATGGACCCATGTTGCTCCTAGTTTTCCCAAAAAAACATTGATCAGGGACTCAAATCGGCTTCGAAAGTTCAGGACCCAAAAAAATGTTAAAAATAGTAAGTTGTGCTACAATTGAGGAAACTAAAAAAGCTGAGAGAAAAAATGTTGGGGGTCTAAGTGGACTTGGTAGGTGGCCACCAATATTGACATGGATCATATATGAGTTTGTTTCCTAACAATTTTATCAAGTAGGATATGAATTAGATCTATGAAAAACCTTCTCATTATAGAGATTGAGATGAGCACTCAATTTATTCTTTCCACCACAATTAGAATCCATCTCCACTACAATGAATTTTCTCACATTAACATCTTTGGAATGAACGTTATACTCCTACCAATATAGAAAATAAAATTTATATTTTCCCAAAACATCAATATCGTTATTAGCATTTGTATTTGGTTTAATTACGCTACTAAGAAAAAAATCAAAATTATAGATCCTTTATTCCTTAGCATGAGACCTTCAGTGTGATTTCTCTCAAAATCCATTATTTTAGCTCTCCCTTCTCTTAACAATTCTTCATTTTTCCAAGGATGATGATTTTGTAGATGACCAACCTCAACATAAACATTTGGTCAAACCTAAACATTTCTAGTTTAGCTTAGTAATACAAATGTTTCATGTTAACTTTGAGCTCATTAATATTCCTAGAAACTTCAACATGCATTAGTCTGTTGCAGTAAGGAATTAAATTTGACATTTTCTAGTTTTATTAAAAACATGGAAATATATGAGATAATAGCCATTTAAGCATATTGTAATATAACTATATGGTTTTTCTTATACCCCTACTCCACCCTTACATTTATCACCTCATGTTTACACCCTTATTCTACAACTATTATACATCCACTCATGCTTATCATTTTATTTTAGTATCCATTCTCCACCCTACAATACATGCCATTGAAAGGAATGAAAAATCATGACCAATCTTGTGATTTTCATGCATGCACGTCTTTTGACCACTCATCATCATGATTCCTTTCATGTGAAATGGCCCATATACTAGAAATGACTCTCTAACTTGTATATTTCTCAGAAAACCATAATTCCCATGCTAGTAGTGGCAAATTGTTAAGAGAAGATCATCTCCACATACCTCAGAGAGAATTTCAATGTCATCGTATGGGGAAAATTACCACAATCAGAAAGGAAACATGGCTTCTAGAAGCTATGGAATCATGATCTGATTTTGATGCCACTAAACTTATACTCAAAGATATAAAGTTCGTTCAAAAAATTCATGGGCATGATAACTTTATTACTAGAGCATTTTTAGAAGGGCTTGATGGTTGAATTGATTGGGAAGGAAACTTTGTGATGGTAGTGATGGACAACTCGATGGAAAAAGGTAGTAGAATGCCTTAAACATGGGAGTTTTGGCTTAAGAACAAACAGGTTGACTAAGGATTACGACCTAAAAAATTTTCTCAACATAACATAGCTCAAATGCAGGAACAAGAGTAGCATAATTCTTGATTATAGATAGGTGTAGAAATCTATTTTTTTTGTTGCAAAAGTATATAATGTGTAAGGGGAGGTATGAAATCACTTTACTTTGCCATATTTGTATCCCTCTCTACTTTAAAGAAAATTATAACTTTAAATTCCCATTTTATTTATTTAAAAGCTTTGGTAAAATGGAAAAATGCAGATGACAGAGCCTAGTAATGTTAGTCATAGATTGTATCGTAATGGTCTAATTAAAATAATTATCTTGGAGGAAGTATAAAAAAACAGGTGATAATTGGAATTCCTTCTTGGTCCATAATAGATTCATTGATGTGTGCATTGTACATGAGGAGATACCCAAGTAAGTAAATCATGTCTATCGACACAATGATAAGATTGATAGTGAATAGCCTAGTCTTCATGAGATTGAAGATTTTCTTACCTATCGAGAAAATTATATAAGAACCAAAAAAGGACATGGACAACTTGTTTTAGATGTCCATAGGAGAATTTCTAGGAGCATGACTAAAAAGAAACTTCCCAAGAAACTATTGAGCCTCCATCACTCGCTACCACATGTCCTCTTAAAGATGTTACCTCTTTTCATATTGAGCCAATACCAACTGGGCATAGTCACATTCGATAGAAGGAGTTTTCAACCATTTGCTAAGGAAGTATAAAACCAAATTTCCTAATACTAATAATTCATTAGATAACTTCATCTCTGATTAATAGAAAGTGTTTCATGCCTGTGTTTATAGACCACCTATGCCTAATTTGATCATAGTTTGTTAACTTTCCAATAAGTGTGACATTGTTTGAGAGGGCCCTCAATTCAATCAATGTTTCTATGTTTTGTTTAGTTTGTAGTGTAGCATTGATAGTTAGAGTGAGATTGTAGTTCATTTTATTATATTTTGATTATTGGTGTGTTACATTCACTAGTTCATTTACTTTATTTTGATTGCTTATGATCTATTGTGTGTCTTTCTTACGTAGAAATGAGATCTCTCATTAAATGACTAAGAAACACTATGCAATTGTGTGTTTTTTTACATGGAAAATTTACCTATAATATAATGATACATTGCAATATGTGCATTACGAAACTTTGTGATGTTAACCAAGTGATTGGATATCCCTCATGAATTTTATGTGGTGATTCGATTTAGCTTTAACTTTTACATGTGTTGCTTATTTTGACACTGGCTACAAAAGAACAAGTCTTATTAATGTTGGGAACAATACTTGTTTGGTAAATTAGATAGGAACACTTAGGGTCTTGCTTGAAAGAAATATTGTCCTCTATGACTAAAAAACCCTTCTATGATTTTATCATCCAAAGAACAAGATCCTTGTAACATTTATTTTGAGTTATTTGTATTTCAAAGTATTACTCTTATTCAAAAGTATTATATTAGAAGTTTAATGAGAATTTTACATAGGTTTTATGGTCTATGAATGTCCTAAACTCTACACATACAACATTATTGTATTTCAAGTTTATGCCCCCAAATTAATGATTTAATGTGCAAGATTTAAGTTAATTAATTGATTGACATGATTTTCATAGTTTAAGGCAAGAGTATGAGTGAGTTTATAAGGGGGTATGAACTCCCACTCATATGGTACTAAAATTATCATTGAACCAAGAGAGAAATCTATGAAGGTATATCCAAGGTTTCTATCATGATGAAATTTTAGTGAGGAAGGGAAAAATACAACTCAAAATTATGGGTATTCTCATAAGACCAGAATCACTTACTCAAATGGTTCAATAAATCATGGGAAGTAATAAAGGCCTCCTTGGAGTAATAACACTACAATAACATTGGAAACTCAATGTCTCAATGTCTCAAGTAATTATCTTGTCTTAGGTTGGATTTTTTCTTTGGTTTCTAGGTTTTAGTGAGGATGGTTGGTATTTCTCTACTTACAAGGGATAGGTATGTTAGTTTTATTATTTGGGATGTTATTTGAGTTTAAGGCTCTAATATATGGTGACCTAGTTGGTGATATGCACTTTTGAGTCAATTAATTTTGATGTTCTAGTGATGGGAGGTTTGATTTTTCTAGTAAGATACTGACCCTTTGCAAGACGAAAACAAATGAGGTAGCTCCAAAACATGGAACTCGGAAAAGAAAAAGGATTTCACCTTGAGGGCCTTGGGCTCTAAGAAAATAAATCATGTGCCTAGAGCTAAGTAGTGGGTCATAGATGTAGAAAAGAACTTCCATAAAAGGTTCCTTGAGCTAGCTATAGTGGAAATTGAAAAATTGAAAAAATTGGTTAAGGAAAAAGGAAACAATTTTACTAATAGTAAAATCTTGAAAGAATTAGATGGATGAATTAAAGACTTGGTATATTATTAGCCCTTGGAAACAATTTTTTTTATAATAGAAAAACTGAGTAGATTTTCGAAGCTCTTATTTCTCAGGCTCTAAAAAACAAGGAGGAATAGTAGTGGGACATTCTCCATGCAATCAATATCTTTGAGGGAAATTTTGAAGCATGAATATGTAAAGAAATCTTTGAAATAGGTTCAATGGTTTCTCAAATGAGAGATGAAGATGAAATCAAGTTCGAGAGAGAGAATCCGTGTATCTTGTAGGGAACAAAAGTGAATACCATCATCCTTGAGGAAAACCTAAAACATTTTAGGTCTAAATAAACCAAGAAGTGTGACTATAAGGAGCTAGTTGATCAACATATTGAAGACAATGCACCATGAGTCATAACATGATTTCTATTTTGTTGTGTTATAATAATTTTCATGCACAAATATAAGATATTATCTTGATATGTTATTTTCTTATGTATAATGGCCTGTAAAAAAATATACATGAATTCTTTGGTCCAATACTATGATGTCCAAATGGAAAAGGACATTTTCCACTTAGATAAGCCTCTAAGAAAGAATAGTTTAATATTGTTTATGTATAATGTAAATTAATATTTATATTTTAGATTTATATAATTCTTATAACTTAGTTATTAATTAATAAAGAAGGTAGTTTTTATTAATTGATAATAAATTGTTATGACTTAATTATTAATTAAGGAAGATCACTATTATTAGTTGTTATCTATGAATGCGGATTGACTATGTTCATTGGCTACTTGTTCATTTGACTCATGTTTCATAAGGGAGAGGCTTCCATAAGGGAAAAAGACATATGCTCTTACTAGATACTTTTAACCACTCATAAGAAATTTGGTGCTCTACAGTT